>CM067359.1:6455269-6505269 GCA_034401795.1 Chaetoderma sp. LZ-2023a
ATACAATAAGAGTCTGTGACAGCACAATTTTTAGATTTATTTGTATTCGTTCGCATCAGTGCCAAATCTGCTGAAGTACAATAACAGCTTGATGTGGCTATATATACAGTTCTGTCTAAACTGCAACGATCCATTCTAATGGATCTTTCCAGTTTTATCCTTCCATCATATGGCGTCATAATCAACTCTTTGTAGGATAACGTCATAATCAATTACGGCATGAGTGACTCGATTTAGTCCGTCTTAAATGCTAACTAGTCCAACATGTTGTACACATAGTATGTCTTTACTATTTCATAAAAATCTATTTCAAAATATGCAACGGCTTACATTGATTGCTTTCTGGAAAATGAGATTCAGAGAGTACAGCGATCGATCGGTCCGAACACGGACTAAACGCGGGAAGAGCTTAGCTAGAAAATGGGCAGGATATGGCTAACACTGGATCCTCCCTTGGAAAATATAATCAGATCTTATTAAACAATGTAATGATTGTGTTAGTAATACTATTTGCTATTGATAAAACACGTCTTACCGTTTTCCAGTAATTATTCATTCATCACCCCTTAATAGTATCCCGGATCTGACGTCACTAAGTTCTGGAATAATAAGTATGGCCACATGTGTTTACCATCCACAAAAGAGGGATTCCTTCCAAGCTATGCCACGCCCATTTCAAGCTGAGCTCTGTCTACACTGTATGAGTGTAATAATCGATTTGAGACTTTGAAAACTGAATCCAAGTTTCAAGGTAACTAAGCAGGTAGCCAGTTGAATATTTTGCTAGTTTGACCAAATTTCAGATTACTTAATTAATTTATCCAAAAAGACAATTGATGTGTATATTCATGCTGGTAAAATGTGCTCGAAACGATTGTAGATAGTGAGTGGTGATCTTGAGAAAGCACCATGACAGGAATTTTAGAAATAGCCCGATTTGATTACAAATAAAATATAATAGTGTGCTACAGTGCAAGATCTCCCTAACACGCCCCTACAACAGGTTAAATATGTTGTAATTTGCTTGACGAGAATTTATTGTCGTCACAGCGAGAAAAACCTTTGATGAACTTTTAAAGATATTTAGCTATTTGAAACTGGTTTTAATTAAAGGGATGTGCAATGGAAAGTGCCCACTGTTATTGAATGTGACCACTATAATAGAGAAATATCAACCGTTAGCGAAACCTAAATTAATTGGAATGATTTTAATATGCACATAAACACACGACACTGTGCTAATGGAAATGATGCCGCCATGTTGACTGACTGGGAACAGGTTGGAGACGCCGGGGACATTTTGCGTTCTCACGTGTGGGTGTCCAAACACTGCCATGCACCAATTGTGTTGCAAACTAATGGCTGGCCTTTTTGTGATTTGTAGATGGTGGTACATTTTTTTTTTATTGCTAGGACTGTGAGTTAGCAAATTTTTCAAGCACATTCATGGACGGATTCTTGAAACAAAATTTGGATACACTTAGAAGTTTGAATTGTGTAAACTGAATGCAACGAAATGAAATAAATCTTAGCATATTGATGAGTTCATTCCGTCTCTGAATCATCGTTACATGCATTAGAAAGAAATCGATTTAAACTGAAAAGATGATGATCCATGGGTCATGGAGGTACACTGGTAGTTGCATCAGCGACTACACCTGCATCCAGCGGTGAACGATCAGGTAGTCGCATCGTCTTCTCGGTTTGATATTGATAAAGCTCTGTCTATTCCATATTAATCTGCCTATTGTACTTCTTACAAGTAGGAACGGTGTTGCTCTTATTTGAAAACGGCCCTATAAAATAACTGAATTAACTGTAACCTCTTACACTTGATCGACTATTTTTTATCACACGACAACAGAAGAATTTCATAGCAGAATTGCCAATTAAATAATAATCTGTAGTCTTTATTATTCTAAATTACCGTATTGTAACAAAACCCAACAAGAAAGGCAACGTGATATATTCTTAGAACCGGACCAAGCTCTGCACGCAAGCGGTGATGGTGCAATTGTATGGTCTCTCGAGCCAGACAACAGTTACATATCAAGATAAGTACATACACAGAGAATCCTAGATTGTGTCCAATTATCTCTCAGTGCCTCTCAACTTCCTGCACGAATACTCAATCAGAACATACACGTGACTAGCTTTTAGTGCAACACGTTTTGACATGTCAGATTTAATGTTTATCAATAGCCTAGGTAATTCGAATGTGACGTTTCAGGGATACACTGTACTCTCTAGGAAATCCATCAATTGTTGTGTAACAGTCAGCGCTAGATCGATCCGGTTATATCCAGTGGTATCGTGTACCTGTTGCTGGCCATCTGGCCTTTTTCATTAATAACTATAAGTCTATAATGCAGGATGTGTGTTAAAGATGCAAATGTTATCCCCTTAGACAAATTGAGGAAGCCAGTGTCTCACTCAATCATATGCCATCATAATCAACTGTGTGCCGTGTTGGCGAAGAGCACAATTAATTATATCATTAATGAGTCGATTTAGTCAGTCTTAAATGCTTAAAAGTCCACCAGGTTGTAGGAATTGTATGCCTTTACTATTTAATAAACATGTGGATGAATATTTTGGAAGCAATTTGACTGGGCGCTGTTGCTGCCATAGGCAAGCAATAGCACCCAGGCAAATTTGGTTAAACATAGTTAACAGCTTACCCCTATTGTTTTCTGGAAACTAATAGTCAATGAGAACAGGGGTCGATCGATCCAAACAAGGTGATGTGCCACCGTGTGTAAGTTTGAAATTAATTTGACGGTGTGTACTATGCATTTCACTATTTTACCTAATTAAGAATTTGTTATTTATAGTAAACAACAGTCAAAGAGTTAATGAATTACCAGGCTGTCTTCCATTTGAGCTCAGAGTTATAGTTTTAGTAGTGCTTGTAGCCGCCGGAGGCGCGCATGTCTCTGCCGCTTGCCGTTGTTGTTGCTGCTACTGCTGCGCAGCCAGCCTCGGGATTGGGGAGCGGTCACTGCGCGTATCCAGTGTCCACAAAAAAACAATCATCAGGGCCGGCGGAAGAATCACGTTCCAGTGGGCTTGTGCAGCCATTGCTACGAAAATTGAACACCACCTAATCGTCCCGTGTGTTCGTCTCCCAGGTATGTATAGCTATCATTTCCAAGGTGGCAAGAACGGTGCTAGCACACAAATTTACTTACTTGATTATAGTAACAAACAATTTTTGTATGCTTGTCACTTACGAATGATGTACGTAAAAATGAGAGTGGTGAATGTGGGTTTGTGTCTCGCCGGAAGTACCTAACTGATCTAGTCATATACAGACGGTATCGTGAAAGGCATCCCTGTGGGGGGGAGCTCTGGTCAGGGCACATCAGTTGATTAATGTAAACTATATCTGCCTCAGGCTGGCCAAAATTATGGGTTTTGTGAGAGAAAGGTTCATCGCGTGGGCCTCCATCACAGGAAAATGCCTACAACGCTGTGGCGGGGAAGAGAGAAGATAGGAGAGAGAGAAGCCATCCTGTATGATATGCAGGGGGAAAATGGGGAACCCATACCAAACAGTGCCAATGATGACTGCATCTTTACCGTTTGCTCCACATAGAGGACTGCTGATGGGGAAAAAACGACTGACCATAACAACACGGGGGAAGAATGCAGGCCCATTACGTCTTTATGCCAAGGATGACTATATCCATGCCATTTGTTTGAAAGGAAATTCACGACGGTACCACACTGTGGCACCTTGTGAGAAGGCAACCGGTTGGAAGCTATCTATAAAAATGTGAGAGAAGGGTGGATGTACTCTCACCGTTTGCATGCAAACGCTAGAGAGACATTCCACGGTAACGAAAAATGAGGAGGAAAATTGTGTTAGCCTTCACTACACAAGGTAGGGAAGATAAAATTTTGCGAGAGGAAAATGCCTCGCGCGGGCGTAGATCAAATGAAAAATGTCTTCAACGCCGAAGCGGAGGAGAGCGGTAAACAGGGCTGCCTTCCTATCATACGATGAGAAAGAAAATTATCGTGTGTACTTATCGTAATATGGTTATTTTACTGTCGTGTGCCTAGTGTGTGTACATAAAGATACAGTGGATGATTCCATTGATTTCAGCACTGTTTTCTTAAGTTAAAGATACAGTTTTAGTTGGTACCATCTAATTTTTGTGTACTGAAAAATGGACTAGACTAAATTTTAGTTGTAAGTCCAAAGCACATATATTTACGCCGCGAATACATCTTCCTGAGGAGGATGCTCGGTACCGGTGCCGATACCCCATGGAGCATCTCTCCTCAGACCGACAGCATGCAACATGTTGTCTGGTGGTAGTGTCAGAGCCGCAAGGCGATCCCTCCACATATCTGTATATATATACTGAATCAAAAAAGTTTAGCAACACTGAGAATATTACTGTATAAATGTTATTTAACAAAAACAATACATTGATTCAAATATATTATTTACTTGATAGGTCATTTTCCAGTTTTGAGAAACAGTGTCTTGTTACTGTAATGCTAGCATCGCGCCTTTAGCACGGCATCATTAAACGGAAGGGTCCAATTTAAATAATGACACTGAGCTGTCAATACCGGTTGTGATCTCCGCGCGCATTACCCACAGCCGTACATCGCTTTCTCATGCTTAGAATTAAGCACCTGATGTCACGAAGAGGAATCGCATCCCATTCCTGGAGCAGTGCAGCTTCCAGCTCCCGCAAGTTGGGAAGATGTGGATGGTTCTCACGCACCATACAGCCAAGAATGTCCCACACGTGTTCGATAGGAGACAGGTCTGGTGATCGCGCTGGCCAGTCCAACACGGGAACGTTGTTAGCCTCAAGGAAATCACTGATGATGATAGCTGAATGAGGACGGGCGTTGTCTTGCTGGAACATAAAGTCTGCATGATGCTGCATAAAAGAGATGACAACAGGGGGGGACAACTTCTTCACAGTAACGTTGAGCCGTTAAATTTCCGCGAATCACAATAAGATCTGTTTTGCCATTGTCATGGATTCCAGCCCACACCATGACACTGCCGCCACCGAATCTGTCGTGCGGAATGATGTTGGCTGCATCATACCATTCTCCTAAACATCGCCAACCCATTTCCTACCATCCGCCACATCCACACAAAACCTCAACTCATCACTGAACAAAACGTGGCTCCATTGTTGAGCACGCCACGCAGTTTCCTGCTCACGTTGGCGGAGACGGGAAGTGGTTGAGGCGTGAACATTAAACTGTCGAGCAACAGCGTGAATGTTCTGCCCAGCAGCGAGTCTTCCCATTGCTTCATGGCGCTGATTTTCGGGTAGCGCTGGGCGGCGGCCCATGTTCGGTAGGGCAAACTTTTAAGCATTTGCTGTTAACGTTCGTTATCTGCTTTTGCAATATGGTGAATGTTTGCCTTCATCACTCGCCATTGTGGGCCAGTGCATGAAAAATGCATTTTCACATGCAGTAAGCGTCCGGCTGAGAAATGCAAGAAATTGCATTTGCATTTCTTCGTGATCAGCGAGACATTACATTGACAAAACATGCCTGCAAATTTGGTTATAAATGGACGCATAGTTTTAATACAACAAACCAAACTTCACTCCACACGAGCATGTGCCGTATATATGCGACCTCCGCTTTAAGACAATAGTGTACGTAATGTTAAGCATTGTAAACGGTGTCAGCAAATAAACGGCACCGTGGGTCAAATCGGCCCTATATTCGTAATGAATGCATATACGTGGCTGTCACGACCCATATATGAACCCTGTGGTCAAGATCAGTAGATACATCCAGGTTTCCACTTGCTCCATCGCCAGTGATGGCCATACCCTACTGGAAACAGGCAATTGTTCTCCATCAGCAACTTCCTCGCATGCAACACCTGAAATATAGCACAACACATTCACAGTGCATATCAGAAATTCTACTTACTTAATCATCATACTGTTATGTAGCATAATGAAACGTTAGTAAAAACACTAAATCTAAATATAAAACTGCTTTGCTCACCAGAATGATGTTCATATGTGCATTCTGCAGAAATTCCATACTTTCTCCATACCTAATTTACCTATTTCAAGACAGATTTTATCAGTGTCCATTTAAAGAAGGGTAAAATTATGCAGAACAATGTCAGAATTAGCAGCAAGATTGTCCATATTTTGAACATTATTTACTAATTTGCAAGTGAGTATCGCACCTGACAATATTTAAATTGTTCATACTTTGAAGGATATTACAATCCATTGGCAGAAAATCTTGATTTTATATGTATTTCAAGGCCTTAGAATGTAGAATGTATCAATTGAAAAATATCACTACATCAGGAAAACAGTAGTTACTTTTGCAAACTGCATCATCATCACATTGCTGCAAGGCTGTCATTTTCACATTACAACTACAGTGATATGTGCTGGGTGGGACGTTACAATGAGAGAGAGAGAGAGAGAGAGAGAGAGAGAGAGAGAGAGAGAGAGAGAGAGAGAGAGAGTGATGAGAGAGAGAGAGAGAAGCGAGAGAGAGAGAGAGAGAGAGAGAGAGAGAGAGAGAGGGAGGGAGGGAGAGGGAGGGAGGGGAGGGGAGGGAGGGAGGGAGAGAAGGAAGAGAGAGAGAGGGAGGGGGAGGGAGGGAGGGAGAGGGGGAAGGCGGGAGGTTGGGGATGGAGTGAGGGAGGGAGAGAGAGAGAGAGAGTATTCTGTAGCATTCATTGTTATCTGGCACCAGTGGAGTTGAACTACTACAGCTAATGGCCCTAGGAGGGACGAGCTGCGACGATCAAGCGCCTTGCATATGTAATGCACACGTCTCAAGCCATGTGAGATTAGATAGCGAGAGAGAACCAGACAGTGAATGAGTGTGTTTAGTGATAAGGAATTCTCCTAAGACATTAATATGAAATGTGCCAACAATTGTCTTTTCTTGATCTGTAAATGGCCATTATCTGAGAAAATTAAATTTTTCCTAATCAAATCTGTCAAAAAGTATTTTCTCAGTAAACAAAATAGATAACATAATAATAAGTACGGTTTGAAGAATATATTGATCACTACTGCTGTTGACAAATTGCTCATCATAATTGCAAGGAAAGAATAACGATAGACTGTAAGTGGAAAACATGCAATACCTGTCATACGAAAACTGGTATGTGTATGTTTACTTAGCTACAATTGATCCCTATCATAAAGAGAATGCGTACATATACGGTGAAATGTTAAGTCCAGTTCCGTTTTCACACCTGTTCGTAAAAATTCTACGCAGTAGTATGAAACACGCATGTTATTTTTGCATTTAAGATAATAGCGAGCATCTATCCTTTTGCCACCTTAATGGCAGCTGAGCGAATGTTGCGCGCTAGACAAAATTGCAGCGCCACATATGTCTGTAGCTAGTATAGATACCTCTATGGTGTCAGGCAAGCTCAGTCGATCCGTGAAATGACATCACGCGCCAAGGCCGTTCTCTTTTATGAGCATGTGGGCGATCAATATGTAGACGGTTATAATTAGTGAATCATTGGGTGGGCCTGTGGGATTTAGAGATGTGAATTTTACAACGATATTAATTGTTACGTTTTCAGTTATTTTTGCATTTTATAATCTGTATTTATTAGTTATATTTAATGTGTTCATTTATGTATTGAATTATTGGAAATAAAATGGTTTGATGGGAAATAATATCTTTAAATACGCCTAGGGGCAGCTGGTGCATGGCACCACCCCAGGTGACCTGAGGGAGGTGATGTTTGAAAGTTGCCTTAGGATTATACTGGAATTTTCTGTACAGTCTAGGTCGCAGTGACCTGGACTATTACTTACTATGCAAATTGTATTTTGTTTTATATTATTTTATTTATTTATTTTCTTTAACAAAGGTCGCTGTGACCTCGAACTAACTGTTGAGTATGTTGAACAGTGACAAGTATAGCCAGTAGGTGTGTTTTAACTTTTGCCCGCACATCCCCCCACCCCCCGCCCCCCTCCACCTCCCTTGGATGCCGGTCTGGAGCTCTTTCCGGACACCACCTATATGGCTGCAGGCTTTGGTTTCGGTGCTTTTGTGCTGAACCATATGTATTTGTGTATTATTTTCTTTTATCACACACACACGATATATATATATATATATATATATATATATATATAATATTATATATATATATATATATATATATATATATATATATATATATATATATATATATATATATATATATATATATATATATATATACACCTGTGCAAAAGTTAAGCACCAGCAAAAACAATAGAACGTAGAAACATGATGGTACAACTAGGCTGCCATACTTTTTGTCCCCGCGTTAGCTGACATAATTCCAAGTACGAAATGCACATGCATGCATGACTTCACGCCGCTTGATGTCCGTGCGTGGCGGGAAACAGCACACGTGTTCAGTTATGTAAAAGTCCAGTTTGAGGTGTAGAACATTACATACAGATTTAGGCGACAAGATTAGGAATTTTGTGTTCATGACCGTGGTTTATTTGTACAGAGAGAATTAGCTCTTGATTGTGAACCGCTATGGCAAGACGAAGGTTAAGTGATCGTGTGAAATGGCAAATCATAGGCATGCATACCACTGGTATGTCATGCAGAGAGATTGGCAGACAGCTGAACATTAACCATACTGTAATCAGACGTTTGATTGCAAAACATGGGCAAACTAACGAGGTGAAGGACAGGCCTAGGTCTGGAAGACCGAAGAAGACTACTGCCCGTGATGATCGAGCCCTAGTACGCCTTGTTAGGAGATCTCCATTCACCTACAGCAGAATGCTCAGCCAGCAATGGGAAACGCGCAATAGAGTGTCAATGTCTACCGTCAAAAGGAAACGGTATGCTGCTGGCATGAAAGCTAGGAGACCTGTCAGACGTCCTCTCCTCACTGCACACCACAAAGAGGAGCGTCTGAGGTGGTGCAACGAAAGAAGACACTGGAACATGAGATCCTGGAGACGGGTACACTGGTCCGATGAAAGTCGGTTCCTGCTTCATGCCACAGATGGTCGAACTCGTGTATGGAGGTCCAGACGCACGGCGTACGACCAACGTAACATCATGGAAGAAGTTCCATTTGGTGGAGGTTCCGTTATGATATGGGGGTGCATCTCATTTGATTGTAAGCTGGATCTGTTGACTGTACCTGGAACACTAAATGGACAAAGATATCAAGATTCCATACTGGATAGAGTTGTGGTCCCTCATTTTGTAAATCATGCACCTGGAACCCACCCTATATTCATGGATGACAACGCCCGACCACATTGTGCTAGAGCCGTGCATGAATACCTCCGCCAGAATGCCATGGAAACCCTACCATGGCCAGCAAGGAGCCCTGACATGAACCCTATTGAGCATATCTGGGACATTCTGGGAAACATGGTGAGAAGGAGGGATCCTCCTGTGCAGAACCTACAGGAATTAACAGACGCACTCCATCTTGAATGGCAACGAATAACACAATGGCGTATCAGTCGGTTGGTGACCAGCATGAGACGTCGTGTCCAGGCCGTCATCCAGGCACAAGGTGGATATACCCGGTATTAATAATGACAGTCTCAAACTCGTGCACAGATGTTAAACTTCGTTTTCAGACACCATTAATGACAATCTAGCCACGTGTGTCAACTGTAGGGCAATAGTTGTCAGTTGTGTCAACGTAACCATATTGAGGCCTCGTTTTCAAGTTCAAACAAAAACATACAGTGTTTCCCCACCATCATAATCAGCATTCCTCTAGTTGCATTATTACCTCTTGCACTAAGATGGATGGGTACATAAATGTTTATGCTATTGCTTTCTTCATAGCACATGAATATACCCTCGCATGTGCGTAAAAATAGGGTGGTGCTTAACTTTTGCACAGGTGTATATATATATATATATATATATATATATATATAGAGAGAGAGAGAGAGAGAGAGAGAGAGAGGGATATATATATATATATATATATATATATATATATATATATATATATATATATATATATATATATATATATATATATATATATATATGTATATATATAGAGAGAGAGAGAGTAGACGGGGTGGCGATTTCAGACAGGACCCGTGAATTTGGATGTGGAATTGGCGCCACGTGGTGATCGAGCTTATGGCTGAGCCACAATCGACCCACCCTGGGGAGATGGCGTTGGTCGAGTGGAGTGGTGACGCTACTTGCTTGCTGCTTCCATCTGCTGTGTTCCTGGTGACTACGCCAGATGGTGCAATGACGCAGACTTTGGTGTGTGGTGGTGGAAACACGAAAACTGGACACGGAGTTTGTGATTGACGTGGCTTTGCTTTTGATGTGTATGCTGTCGCTCTGCTTTGCTCTCCTTTGTCCAGCGCTGGATAAACACGTTATCATGAGTATGAAAGGATGTTTAGTGACTTGACAACGTGACTAATAGGTCCTTTTTAACTCCCAAATAGTGCCATCGGCATTCAACTTATTATTTCTAACAGCAACAGGTTATAATTTTTAAAGGTTTTAAAGTTGGACATTTAGTATACAAACACTAGATTGTAAGTTAATTTTCCCCGTTTCTTATTTATTTAATCAGTCCATTGTTTTAAGTTATTTATACTTATCTGATCGTATCACCATTCAGTTTCGTCTCTTAATATTTTTTATTTACACAATTTTCCTGATTTCCCTTTCGAAATTTTATTTCACAGATTGCCCTCCACCCCATCCCACCTCAGAGAGAAATAAGGTATGGTGGTGCAGTACCAAGCATTTACATAGAGAATCTACGGATGCCTGCCAATCTGCCTTTACCTGTCAAACCTCTTCTGTTGTGTAGAGAAAGAATGAGTAATGTTATTGCCAGCATGTGTGTTTGTGTGCGTATGAGGGAGTGTGGCGGATACAAGCATTTACACCAGGTGGGCGCATGCCTGCCAATCAGTGGTGGTGTTGGTGGTGCTGATGATGATGATGACGACGACGACGACGACGACGAAGACGACGACGACGACGACGACGAGGACGACGATTATTATTATTATTATTATTATTATTATTATTATTATTATTATTGTTATTATTATAATTATTATTATTATTATTATTATTATTATTATTATTATTATTGTGTGTACGTGCATGTCTGTATCTTAGGCTGATCCAGGAATTTACGCCAGTGTGGTGCATGGCTGCCACTCAGAATTGCGAGATATTGCTAAGGTGTCATGCTTTTTTGTTAATGCCATATGGGTGTGTTGTTTTAAATACTTTTATCCAAGAATGTTCCTGATTTGACCCTCAATTGTTTGGAGTGTTTTGTGTCGTATATCTTTTCTATATGTCTTATGCTAAGGTCCTTAGCTAAGTGACGTGGTGCACTGAAGTGCCATGCGAATCTTGAATCTGTGTTTTGTCTGATTGCATGAATGTGTTGGCTAAGTCTTTTCTTAAGAGTCTGTCCAGTTTCGCCTATGTGCTGTGAGCTGCATTGATTACATTTAATTAGGTACACAATGTTGGTAGTGCTGCAGCTCATCTGTGATATGATTTTGTGGCGTTTCCCTGTAACATGACTTGTGAATGTGTCTTCTGTGTTCATGTATTGTTTACAAGCTAAGTAGTTAGTGCTGTAACATAACTTGTGAATGTGTCTTCTGTGTTCATGTATTGTTTGCAAGCTATGTAGTTAGTGCTGTAACATACCTTGTGAATGCGTCTTCTGTGTTCATGTATTGTTTACACGCTATGTAGTTAGTGCTGTAACATACCTTGTGAAAGTGTCTTCTGTGTTCATGTATTAATTGTTTACAAGCTATGCAGTTAGTCCTGTTGCATTTAGTTATACAGCTGGAATGGAATTCTGGTGCAATTGTCTCCATTATAGTCTTTGGTGGTGTAACTGGGTTTCTTATTTTCACTAGACTAGAGTAGACGAGGTAGTCACTAATGGATTTGTTTTTCTTGAAGGCGACTACTGAGTATTCAAGAAAAATGGGGCATAGAGAAAGTGATACAAGCATGTACTTTTCCAAGTATGTTCCTATGGATTTTGAAACGTGTTCCAGTGTTGGGTGGTAGTGCAGTACGTAGGCTGGTCGGGATGTGGTCTGCTGCTATCTAGGTTGCTTGTATAGTATGTTTTCTTTGGTGATATTTTGTGTTTTTTTAAGATGCCCATCATTTCTTGTTTCTTGTAACCCCGATCCATGATGGCACTTGCTAATTCTTGACTCCGTTGTTCTAATCTTGTGAAGTATGTCATAATGCATTTATATCGGAGTGATTGACTGTATATGATTGATCGTTTCGTGTTTGTAGGGTGGGATGAAACGATGGGAATGTACTATTGTCTGTCTTTAGGCTTCCTGCAAATGTCTAATTTTAGGTCATTGTTGTCCTTGTATACTAATGTGTCCAAGAAAGGAATATACTCTTTGGACTACTCAAGATCAAATTGTATTGTTGGATGTTGGCTATTCATGTGTTTGAAATTTGAGTAATTCATCTTCGTTGGAGTTCCAAAGGAAAAATTGGTCATCTATGTATCTTACTAAATCCTTGGGTGAGCTACCAGTCCATCCTGATGGCATCTTGGTTAGTATGTTGTGAATATATATGTTTGCATAACTGACTGCGAATTTGGCTCCCCTTGCCGTACCATGGGTTTGGATGTAGAAATCATTATTGAATTGAAAACTGTTCTTGTTGAGGATGTACGTCATCAATTGAACTAATTCTTCGGGTAGGAGTGGTGTGGGAGTGATCAGTGTCTAACATGTTTCGACTGGCATTATCTTGTGTCTGTTTGTAGTGTTGTGTAACAATGTGTATGCCTTCTTCATGTTGGATGTCTGTGTATGGTGAGCTAATGTGCATATCTATGAGGAGTGTATCTGTATCTGTTGTGATGTTTTGTATGTGGTGGGTGAACGGTGGTGTGTCATGGAGCAGATTAGGGATATCTTTATCAGCGTCTGTAAGTAAATACTCTGTGAATTCGTTAATGTGTGATGTGGGTCCATCACAATTGGGCACAATGGGTTTACCTGGTGGTGGGATCTTGCCTTTATGTATCCTGGGGTTAATATATAGTCGTGGGGTTCTAACCTTGAATTCAGTTAGGTATGCGTGCGTGCGTGCGTGCGTGCGTGCGTGCGTGCGTGCGTGCGTGCGTGCGTGCGTGCGTGCGTGCGTGCGTGCGTGCGTGCGTGCGTGCGTGCGTGCGTGCGTGCGTGCGTGCGTGTGACTAGTAATTGCACCTGTGATGAGCAATTGGTCGACATATGCAGCAATTGTTTCTTTGTATTCTAAGGTCTATTTTGGAGTAGTATGTTTCGTCTGTGACTTGTCTCTCTACTTCTGCTATGTAGTCAGATTTATTGAGGATAACTGTGGCCGAGCCTTTAACTGCTGGTCTAATGACACTATCTTTGTTATCTGCCAGTTGGTTGAGGGCTGCTTTTTCTTGTTGTGAGAGGTTAGCGACTGGTCTTTTAATCGTTATACTGGTTATTAGTTTTATTGGTGCAGACTTGGGCTTATTGTGTGCCAATGGTGTGCCTTGAAACCTTGAATTTTCGAGGTGATGTATTCTTTTCCAGATTGTTGCTGTAGAAGTAGTGTTTGCATTCTAGTTTTCTAATAAACTGGGCTATCTGTTTTTCTGGAGCTTGAAATGGTGGTTTAGGGACATTGGACAGTAATTACCTCTCTCACCACACCTATCCACTGTATACAACACCCATACCCGCCAACAACAGCTCATTAGGAAGCAACATGCAAAACACACCCCTACCAACATCTTAAATTTAGATTTTTTCAGTTTTTACTTTTGTTTAGAGCAACCCTTTGGGGAAGCAACGCAACCCTTTGTGGAAGCACCACTAAGAGCGAGTCATGACTCAAATACATCTAGGTGTAAGCTTCCAATAAAACACCTGAAGGAAAAAGACAATGCCTGCTAAATTAGTTGAATAATTATCTGATGCCAAATATGTATGCTCAAAAATCATCTTTTTCTTGTCCTTTGGGCCCATGTGCGCCCAGGTTTCCTGACTGTGACACTTCGCTAGACACTTCCAATGCCAATGTCGACCATATGAAGGCACTAGATGTGGGGTGGATCAACATACGACCCATGGTAGTAGGAATAGGTAGGATAGGATATAAGTAGGATAGGGTAGCGCTAGGATTAGCACAAATCTTCTCTGACTCAACCTGCCTCTTGGACAGACTGACGGGCCAGGCGCGTCAGATCAATTAGTATGTTCAAACGTTGGAGAACTTAGCCACCGCTTGGTAGCGCATCTCTTACTCGACCTTAGCTACAATATTCGACACCAACCCTGGTTATTGCTTCTTATAATTCACTTATCCACTCGCTCGCACATTAAATCCTGTTAAATATGTCATATATCTCACGTTATTTAACGTTTTAGCTCATTGTTGACGAATTTTATCAAATTTCAAGCGGCCAGCCGTCGCAAAAATATTGATGACGTAGGACACAACCATTCGTATATATAAAAAAAGATTCGCCCTGAGCAAATTCGATCTCCGGGTTGATTAAATTAAACTGGAAAGACAATGACGAAACTAGATAGCTGCAGTTTTGTAAGTTAGATAAGATATTTAATTATTTATGTTGCATTCATTATTCTCATTTTACACCCATGGGTGGTTTGGTGTGCAGTGGTGGGTGGGTGAGAGCGAAGTGGGTGCGTGGGTGAATGAGAGTGAGTGAGTTATTCAGTGAGTGACTGATTGATTCCGCGATTGAACGAGTCAGTGGGTGTTCGGTCGGTCGGTCAGTGGGTCGGTCGGTCAAGTCTACCAGTTTCCTAGCCTACAGGCATAGTCGAACAGCCTACTATTCTGCTAGCCTACAGTCCTAATAGACAGCCTACTGGCCTACACGCCTAGTCTAGCTTACATGGTTAGGCCGTAGCTCTGCCTTAGCGAGTTATCCAGCCTTAGCTAGGGTTTACCTGGTGGTGGAATCTTGCCTTTGTGTATCTTGGGTGTAATATATAGTCGTCGGGTACCAACCTTGAATTCAGTTAGGTATCTGTGTGACCCACTAGTGCGATGAGCAATTGCTCGATATATGCATCAATTGTTTCTTTATACCCTCAGGTGGGATCGTGGTCTACTTTGTGGTATTATGCTTCATCTGTGACTTGTGCCTCTACTTCTGGTATGTAGTCAGAGTTTTTGAGGATAACTATGGCCGAGACTGTATCTGCTGGTCTAATGGCAATATCTGTGTTATCTGCCAGTTGTTTGAGCACTGTTTTTTCTTGTTGCGAGAGGTTAGCGACTGCTCTTTTAATCGGTCTATTGGTTATTAGTTTTATTAGTGTAGACCTACTGTTATTGAGTGTCAATGGTGTGTTACTAGGACGCTAGTCTGAGCAAACCTTGAATGTTGGAGGTGGTGTATTCTTTTCTAGATTGTTGCTGTAGAAGTAGAGTTTGCATTCTAGTTTTCTAATGAACTGGCCTATTTGCTATATCTGTTTTCCTGGAGCTTGAAATGGTGGTGTAAGGACATTGGAAAGTAATTACCCCTCTCACCACACCTATATACTGTATACAAGACCCGTACCCGTCAACAACAGCCCATTAGGAAGCAACCGGCAAAACACACCCCCTAGCAACATCTTGAATTTAGATTATTTTCAGTTTTACCTTTTGTTTAGAGCAAACCTTTGGGGGAAGCAGCGCAACCCTTCGGAGAAGCACCACTAAGAGCGAGTCATGGCTCAAATACATCTAGGTGTAAGTGTCCAATAAAGCAAATGAAAGAAAAAGACAAAGCCTGCTAAATTAGTTGAATAAACGTCGGATGCTAAATATGTCTGCTCAGAAAGCATCTTTTTCTTATCCTTCGGGCCCATGTGTGCACAGGTTTCGTGAGATGTGGGGTGGATCAACATACAGCCCATGCTTGTAGGAATAGGTAGGATAAGATAGAGGTAGGACAGGGTAGCGCTATGATTAGTACAAGTCTGCTCTGACTCAACACGCCTCTGTGACAGATATTTGGACAGACTGATGGGCCGGGAGAGTCAGAGCAATTAGTATGTTCAAACGTTGGAGAACGCAGTCACCGATTGGTAGTGCGCCTCTTAATCGACCTTAGCTGCAGTATTCGCCACCAACCATTGTTATTGCTTCTTATAATTTACTTATCCATTCGCTCGCACCCTAAATCCAGTTAAATACGTCATACATCTCACGTTATTTAAGTTTTTAGCCCATTGTTGACGAATTTTATCAAATTTCAAGCAAACAGCCATTGCAAAAATATTGATGACGTAGAACACAACCTTTCGCCTAAAAAAGTATGCAATTTCGCCCCGAGCAAATTCGATCCCCTGGTCGAGTAAATTAAACTGGAAAGACAAGGACGGATTTAAATAGCTGCAGTTTTGTAAGTTAAATAAGATATTCAATTATTTATGCTGCATTCATTATTCTCATTTTACACCCGTGTGTGGTTTGGTGTGTGATGGTGGGTGGGTGAGACCGAAGTGGATGCGTGGGCGAGTGAGAGGGAGTGAGTTATTCAGTGAGTGACTGAGTAATTTCGCGAATGAATGAGTCAGTGGGTGTTCAGTCGGTTGGTCGGTTGGTCTAGTCTACCAGTTTACTAGCCTACAGGCCTAGTCTAACAGCCTACTATTCTGCTAGCCTACAGTTCTAGTAGACCAGCCTACTAGCCTACATGCATAGTCTAGCTTACATCGTTAAGCCATAGCTCCGCCTTAGCGATTATTCAGCTTTGGCTACGGTTACCTAGTTGTTACATAAGAAGCTTGGTTAGGTCTTCCTAGGCCTAAACTATGCCTTGTCTATGCTTCGCTTAGTCTTACCTAGGCCGTAGCTATGCGTATGTAGGCATTATTTGCTCCTTACTTAGACCGTACATGGTTCTTATTTAGGCTTAGTTAGGACTTAGCTAGGCCTTAACCTGGCGTGGCTTAGCCTTACCAAGGCATTGAGAAGGTTTTGGCTAGGCCTGAGCTTGGCCTTATTTAGGCTTGGATATACAATATCTAGGTCTTAGTTAGGTATGGCTAGCATTAGATTGGCAATATCTAGACATTAACAGGGCATTAGGTAAGGTCAGCCTATGCCTTATATAGCCTTAAGCTATGCCTTATCGTGTCTACTCGAATTACAACAGTTTGTGACTCGTTACAATGTTGATCAAGTTGGAAATAGTACGGATATTCATATGATTCATATGAACATGGCGTTCAGCTCATTTAATATCATTTGATACGAACACACAATATTCAACGAACGATTTTCATTGGCTATTGGGCACTCAAGCCTATTTAAATTTACCAATTAGATTAAAGGCGGATGTGCTCCTGGCAGAGATGATTATGTCACAGCAGTGTCTCTTTCATGAAAATCAATGATGAACTCGTATTGAAGTTACATATGTAACTGTTGGAAAATATGTCAAAACCTAAGTTTATATGGTAAATTGTATCTGAAACTTGTTCCCATTTAATAACACTATTTTAAACCTCATCGCAAATTATCCATTTTCCCTCGCTAAAGCTTGTGATAATAGTAATACTAAATGGGGCCTTGTATCATATCCTCTATGTCTTAAATCTCTCAATGAAGCAAGAGTTGAGTGGTTAAATATATGCGCATGTAAGTAACCTACTAAGGGTTTCCTTACTTTTAGTATCATTAATAACTATATGCACGCGAACTCATATTATATATATTGGCAAATTCAATGTTGAACTTCGATTTTATGGAGTAAAAGAGTTCGAAAAATTAATTTTTGATGGGGTTAACATTTTGGTATTTTCATATCGGTTATTGAACCATCAGTCTGAAATATCGTTTTTAATATGAAAATGGCATATCGCGCAGCCTTAGATTGTATGAAAGAGCAACTCATATAATATCATCTATACACTAGGTGTTGATGCTGATAAAAGTGATGAAATAATGTCTGGTTACTGAATTCGTTTATATGTTGATGGCTTCCTTGAGAAGCAATATTTCACAGCTCAGTCGCTGTAGTATACCATGTGGACGGATTTCTCTGGCAAGCGTGTAGCAGCATTATGCCCACTGCTGGAGACTTATTATGTCTGTAATGCTGCTATTGAAAGGTGGGCTCGTCTTCCTAGACACACACTCGATATTCTAGAGCAGCAGCTTGAACCGACAAATGCAGTGTTGAAAAAAGTAAGTTTCTCTTTTTATTGAAGTGTTCTGTTTTAAACCGGTTGGTATTGATGCCACAAGGACACCAATGGTGTATCGATCTAGATAGAGATATGATCGATAACGCAGATGTATGTGCAGCGGGGATGTGTTCGCAATATGAATGCAACATGCCATATAAATGCATAAGAGAGGGTTTGAGATATTGCTATGCTATTATAAGCATGCTTTGTATCCATACATGTTATCGTGTAAATCACATCAAATATGAACTGCATATATAGACAATAATTGGCAATATACTGGTAACTATATAACGGTATCCAGAAAGCGTTTGATATTTTCTTCATTACAATCATTAAGTAGTTACGTCTATATATAATCTTTGATATGTATATGTAAGTATCATCTTACCAGATCTCTGATGCAGCAGCGCAAACTCCGAGAGATAGAAGTGATGATGGAGCTAATTAATAAAACGAACACTACCTCATTTAGGCAGGCGTCGGTATCTAGAGTTATCCCGAACTACTTATATAAAGAAGTGCCAATCGTGTGCTTTCTTATTGGTACTGCACTTAATTTAACAGTACTCGTCTATTTTATCAAGTCCAGGAAATACAGATCACCGATATTTACAATATTAACCAGTTTGGCGTTTCTGGATATGGTTACTTGTTTGTTTACTGTCGGATTTGCTGCATTTGTGCAGCCTGTTGTAGTATTGCCAGATGTAGAGTTTATCTGTCCGTTCTTTATGTTCGTTTGGAATGCTTCTGTGGGCGCTAGTTCGTACCATCTTGTATTCTTTGCGGCATTGAGACTGTATCAAATGGCATGGCCATTGTCAGCCAGGGTTAGAGTAACCCGTGGACTGATGCTAAAGTGCTGTCTTTGTATCATTGCTGTTGTCTCCGGTTTCATAATATGGTTCAGTACATGTTACTGGAATACACCATATATACTTGGCGGCAAGGAAATTGTATTATGCATTTTTCACGGTGATCACAAAGTGAAAGATATGGGATTTTTTGTCGGCGGTATAATGATACCATGCATCTCTATTTTATTCCTCCATGCCACCAAGCACTGCGTGGTCGCTCGGTCTATTGCGTCATCAGAGGTCAAACAACAACGACAGAATACAGATGCCAGAGTTGTTACAAGCGTCATCGTGATTTTCTATATCTGCTTTCTTCCACAGGCAATATATGCCATTCTACAACAAATGAAGCTGCAAACTTTCATAAACACGGAAGATTATGTTTTCATCAGCCTCTTTTACGTAGTTGCTTTTAACAGTTTCATGAATCCAATAGTTTATTGCGTGGCTGTTAAATCCCTACGGGATGATTTTGTCAGACGGTTTGCAAACACATGCATACTGGTTAAGATTGCTCTATTGAAATAATTGCTAGCAATGCAGGAGATGAAACGTTCCAGTTTATCCATCATCATGTGACGTCATATGACGTCATAATCAACTAAACGACGTGTATGATGACGTCGTAATTAAATATGGCATTAATGACTTGATTTAGTCAGTCTGTAACACTTAATAGCCTGACACGCTTTACGAATTGTATATCTTTACCATTTACTAAACATCCTGTTGAATATTTTAAGACTAATTTGAATGGGCTCTGATGTTGCCATACATAGCAACAACAACCATACAAATTAGTTTCAACATCTGTATAGTTTTCCGGAAATTGACTGTCACGGCGTTCAGGTGCCAATTGATCCCATTGCGAGCGAGGTGTGTGTGGAGCTTAGCGAGAGATGGGCGTAGCAAAGCTAAACTGGGAAAGGTCCATTACCTCTATCCCTATTATTAATCTGTGATGTAATCGCAAATTATTGTTTTTACTCAGGATCTTTCTTATTAGTAATCTGCGATCGCATGAGGGCTAACCCTCGTACTGCTGCACTGTCTGACAATTGTTATATAAGTCTCAAAATGGCTAGTTCGTGGATGTTATTTCAAGCGAATCGATAGTAAAACGGAATGTATTGGCGAATCATGAAAATACAATACATTTGAAAAAGCGCTTGCAAAGTAACCACACAAGAGTGTGCAGATGTATCAATGCGATCCAATACCGTAGTGGAACCGAGGTAATTGGGACCAAAAGAACCATCATCGGTACCGAATATAAAATATCAATACCGAACAGCTCTATTTACCACTCAAATAATTTGCGCCACCATCGAGTTGGTAATTCCGGCGGTAAAATTGAAAAATAGTCTTCTTGACCAACAGATGTTCATTTCTCAAACTCACTGTAACGTCTAAATGCTGGTTGTTGGTCAGTTTGGCCATTAACGCTTTCAACGATAAATTCAATATATCTCACTCTCAAGCTAAGCAAACAGGAACACTTTTGAATATTTTAAAATTAATATAAATGGAAGCCACTGCTGCCTTAGGCTGCAACTACTTCCAGTCATATTAATTTCAAAATATTGAACAAAATATGTTACAGATTTGCAAAGAATGTACTTGGACTTGTCGCTGAAATGGTATGGTGAAGTTGGCCACAACCAACCTCTGTAGTGCTCTTGAAGAATGTTCATATGCAGGCCAACAGAAGAGAAGATTATTTTGAAGGTTGTACCACTGGAATGAATGGCTGGCCATTTCAGTGGTAAATTTTCAAAAAAGTAATCTCTTTACCTGCAGATTATGAATATTCATTACAAAGCAAATATTTCTTGGACCAAATTTAGCTAATTAAAGGGTTAACTGACAGTTATACTGAACTTCACTGGACAGATTGGAGCAACCCACCGACTATAGCAATCATGAGAACATTCAAATTGTTGTATTATGAATGCCTATTTTTGACCGGAACAAGAGAACACTATTTTTTAAAACGTTTACAACCAAATGACTTGTGCCGACATCGAGCCAGTAATTCCGGTAGTAAAATTGAAAAAATACATTGTAGTCTTCTTGGCCAATAAATGCTCATTTCTTATTCTCACTGTCAAGTGTAAATGCTGGGGATTTTTGGTCAATTTTACCATTAACATTTTCAACGATAAATTCAATGTATCTCAATCTCAGGCCAAACAAACAGAAAATCTTGTGAACATTGTATAATTAATATGACCGGAAGCCACTGCTGCCTTAGGCAGCAACTGCTTCCGGTCATATTAATTTCAAGTTATTGAGCAACATATGTTACATAGAATGTACTTTGACGTGTCGTTGAAAGAGAATGATGAAGCGGGCCAAAACCAGCCTCTGTAGTTCTCTTGAGGAATGTCCATAAATACAGGCCAAGAGAAGAGAAGACTATTTTTTTTAAATTGTACCACTGTAATGATTGGCCTGCAAATTATGGATATTCAATATAAAACAAATATTTATTTGACCAAATTTAGCTATTAAAGAGTTAACTAAAAATTGTCCTGATCTTCACTGGACAGATTGGAGCAACCAACCGACTTTAACAAGCACGAGAAAATTCAAATTGTTGCTTTATGAATGTCAAGTTTACCACTCTTATCACTTGCTCAACCCTAAATGCTGGTTTTTGAATAGTATAACCATTAACCTTTTACCAAGCAGGAAATATACTGATTATTTTTAAATTAATATGACTGGAAGCCATATGTATTTCAAAATATTGAACAAAATATGCCACATCGCACATAATGTACTTGGACTTGTCGTTGAAAGGGTATGGTGAAGCCAGCCAAAACCAGCCTCTAGTGCTCTTGAGGAATGTCCATACGCTGACTAAGAGAAGAGAAAACAAGTTTTATTTAATTGTACCACTGGAATGACTCGCTTGTCATTTCAGTGGTAATTTTCAAGTCTTCTTTTGACCTGAATACTATGGATATTCAATATGAAGCAAATATTTTTTGGATCAAATTCACCTACTAAAGAATTAACTCAAAATTATACTGACCTTCACTGGACAGATTGGAGAAATCAACTGATCTTAACAATCATCAGAAAATTCAAATTGTTGCTTTTTGAATGACCATTTTTAGTCGGAACAAGAACACTATTTTTTTTAAAAGTTTATCACTCAAACGATTTGCGCCGTTATTGAACCATTCATTCCAGTGGTAAAACTCAAAAATAGTCTTTTTGGCCAACAAATTCACATTTCTCAAACTCACTGTAATTACAGTAAAGGGTAAATGCTGTTTTTGGTCAGTTTGATCATTAACACTGGCACCGATAAATTCAATGTATCTCAATCTCAAGCCCAATATACAGGAAATCTTTTGAATATTTTAGAAGTAATATGACTGGAAGCCACTGCTGCCTTAGGCAACAACTGCTTCCACGTATTAATTTCAAAACATTGAACAAAATATGTTACATATCGCAAAGAATGTACTTGTACTTGTTGTTGAAATGGAAGTGTATGGTGAAGCCGGCCAAAACCGGCCTCTGGTGCGCTCTTGAGGAATGTCCATATGCAGGCCATTTCAGCGGTAAATTTTCAAAAATGTATTTTCTTGGCCTGCAAATTATGTATATTCCATAGAAAGCAACTATGTTTTGGACCAAATTTAGCTAGTAAGGGTTAAATAAAATGTATACTGAACCTCACTGGACAGATTGGAGCAACCGACCGACTTTAACAATCACCAGAAAATTCAAATTGTTTCGGTTTTTTTAGTCGGACCAAGATGACATCATTTTTTAAAAAGCTTACCACGCAAATGACATGCGCCGTCATCTAGCAGTCATTCCAGATGTTAAGTTTTTTAAACAGTCTTGTTGGCCAACACAGTTGACAAATGCAAACTTCCCAAACTCACTGTAAATTCCGGTTTTTGGTCGGTTAATTGACACTCGACCAGTAAACCCTTTCAACAATAAATTCAATGTATTTCTGTCTCGGGGCAAACAAACAGGGCATCTTTGAATATTTTGTAATTAATATGACTGGAAGCCATTGCTGCCTTAGGCAGCAACCGCTTTCGGTCATATTAATTTCAAAATATTGAACAAAATGTTACACATTGCAAATAATGTACTTGGACTTGTCGTTGAAAGTTCTACCCATTTCATGGTGAAGCCGGACAAAATCAGCCTCTGTAGTTGTCTTGAGGATTGTCAATGTGCCGACCGACCGAGTTAGATAAATATACACCTGTGCAAAAGTTAAGCACCAGCAAAAACAATAGAACGTAGAAACATGATGGTACAACTAGGCTGCCATACTTTTTGTCCCCGCGTTAGCTGACATAATTCCAAGTACGAAATGCACATGCATGCATGACTTTACGCCGCTTGATGTCCGTGCGTGGCGGGAAACAGCACACGTGTTCAGTTATGTAAAAGTCCAGTTTGAGGTGTAGAACATTACATACAGATTTAGGCGACAAGATTAGGAATTTTGTGTTCATGACCGTGGTTTATTTGTACAGAGAGAATTAGCTCTTGATTGTGAACCGCTATGGCAAGACGTAGGTTAAGTGATCGTGTGAAATGGCAAATCATAGGCATGCATACCACTGGTATGTCATGCAGAGAGATTGGCAGACAGCTGAACATTAACCATACTGTAATCAGTCGTGTGATTGCAAAACATGGGCAAACTAACGAGGTGAAGGACAGGCCTAGATCTGGAAGACCGAAGAAGAATACTGCCCGTGATGATCGAGCCCTAGTACGCCTTGTTAGGAGATCTCCATTCACCAACAGCAGAGTGCTCAGCCAGCAATGGGAAACGCGCAATAGAGTGTCAATGTCTACCGTCAAAAGGAGACTGTATGCTGCTGGCATGAAAGCTAGGAGACCTGTCAGACGACCTCTCCTCACTGCACACCACAAAGAGGAGCGTCTGAGGTGGTGCAACGAAAGAAGACACTGGAACATGAGATCCTGGAGACGGGTACACTGGTCCGATGAAAGTCGGTTCCTGCTTCATGCCACAGATGGTCGAACTCGTGTATGGAGGTCCAGACGCACGGCGTACGACCAACGTAACATCATGGAAGAAGTTCCATTTGGTGGAGGTTCCGTTATGATATGGGGGTGCATCTCATTTGATTGTAAGCTGGATCTGTTGACTGTACCTGGAACACTAAATGGACAAAGATATCAAGATTCCATACTGGATAGAGTTGTGGTCCCTCATTTTGTAGATCATGCACCTGGAACCCACCCTATATTCATGGATGACAACGCCCGACCACATCGTGCTAGAGCTGTGCATGAATACCTCCGCCAGAATGCCATCGAAACCCTACCATGGCCAGCAAGGAGCCCTGACATGAACCCTATTGAGCATATCTGGGACATTCTGGGAAACATGGTGAGAAGTAGGGATCCTCCTGTGCAGAACCTACAGGAATTAACAGACGCACTCCATCTTGAATGGCAACGAATACCACAATGGCGTATCAGTCGGTTGGTGACCAGCATGAGACGTCGTGTCCAGGCCGTCATCCAGGCACAAGGTGGATATAGCCGGTATTAATAATGACAGTCTCAAACTCGTGTACAGATGTTAAACTTCGTTTTCAGACACCATTAATGACAATCTAGCCACGTGTGTCAACTGTAGGGCAATAGTTGTCAGTTGTGTCAACGTAACCATATTCAGGCCTCGTTTTCAAGTTCAAACAAAAACATACAGTGTTTCCCCACCATCATAATCAGCATTCCTCTAGTTACATTATTACCTCTTGCACTAAGATGGATGGGTACATAAATGTTTATGCTATTGCTTTCTTCATAGCACATGAATATACCCTCGCATGTGCGTAAAAATAAGGTAGTGCTTAACTTTTGCACAGGTGTATATATTTAGGCATATGCTATACACACTTACTGCTTTGTCATGTATCTTGGCCTAGCATAACTGCATAGATGACTCGGGTCGTTATCACTCAATGGGATAGTCGACTATGCTGCGTGCATGGCTTTAGATGTATCTCGTGGTCAAAACAGCCACATAATACCCATGGACGGATGTAGCAGTAAATGCCTCGGTCGATTTTTCTAGTAAGTTCACAGCAACACTAGTATTATAGTTTATATTCAAGTGCCAAGCAAGAGTGGTGAACATATTTTTTCTCATCATGGGCGCATCCATTTTGGATTATAAGCAGAAAAAGAGGACTATTTTCTCTATAACCGTCTATATCGAGGCCTACTCAGTTAACATCGGTGCCTTTTAGGTTAAATAATATACTTTGTTATATACAGTGTTGATGTCTTCGCATTTTGACCGTCCTGGTATTTAATAATGCAAATCCCGAAATTCTCGGAGAAAGGTACTACGCTTCTGGCCGGTTATTAGGAGAGCTCACGAATGACCTTACGACCTCGCCATTCCGAGTACTCCCTCTTCACGCCAACAGAGATATTTTATACAATAAATAGATTATATAATAATAATAATACTAATAATAATAATAATAATAATAATAATAATAAAGCAATCTATCGCCTATAAGTAAGGGTGATTGAGTGAGTGAGTGAGTGAGTGAGTGAGTGAGTGTGTCCATGGCGAGTCTATCTCGCGCCATTCCCATTAGATGATTACTCCCTCGTAAATTTTCGTAACTCCAATAGATATAGTATTGTCTTTTTTTCAATGGAATTTATTTATCGTTTGATTATTTTTAATTAATACGTACATTATATAGAAACAGAAATCTAGCATCTATTTACACAAACAAATTTATTAAATCAGGCACGTAATGCATCATAAAAGATGTACGCGTCCGTAAACACTTTTCAGACCATAGACAGTTTACAACCTATTCCAATAGTTCCTGGTTCGCAAGCGAACCAGGCGATGAATTAGACCAGCTTTTCTGCTCGCAGAAATAGCAGACAAGTGTGCAGAAAAGCTTACATCGTAAGGCCCGATTGATAAGACGAATTTCTCTTGTGCCGGTCCACTATATAAATCCACCAGTAGTCATTGGCGCGGCGCGACAGAAAGTTCAACTTATAAAACGGGCCTTACTGACTCGCTCGCTCCGACGTTCACTCACACGCGCGCTTGGTCATACGCCGGCATGATCATTCGCATGCTCCGTCGCCCATACCGTCGGTCGCCCACTCACCCACTCGCTAGCACATACGCGCCTTCTCTCCCAAGCTCATTCATTCGCTCACTCACTCAATTCACCTTTCCAGAGTATCCATCCAGCATCTGAGCTCGTATGACGTCGTAATCAGCTCCGCGCGTGTATGATCATGTCACAATCATTACGTCACAAAGGATTCCATATAGCCCACCATCAAATCTCAAATACTCCGACATGTTGTATGAATTGTATGTCTTTGTAATTCTTTGAAATTTAATAAACATGCTGTTGAATATTTTGAAACCAATTTGACTGGGTGCTGTGGCTGCCTTAGGCAGCAACATCACCCAGTCAAATTAGTTTCAAAATATTCAACAGCTTACCTGTGTAGTTTTTCCGAAATTGATAAGCAGGGTGTTTGAGATCGTTCTATCCCAACACGAGCGAGGTGTGGGTGGAGCTTAGCTAGAAATGGGCAGGGCATAGCTAAAACCGGAAAAGTCCATTACTGGCTCGCTCAGTCGCACGTATGGTTTATCATCCACCTAAGCACCATGCGGCCCACGCCATGGGTGTTCCTGTGGTAATGAGAAGGATTTGTAAAAACAAGATTTCTGGTTCGACGCCTGCCTCTACCTGATAATCAACAGCTTTTACCAAACTGTTTATGGCGTGGATGCTTCTCATTGACTATGAATACTCACACATATAGGGGTGTGGGGGTGCTTTTACAAATTAACAATACTTTTTTACCCCTAAACGTGAAATGCAGATGTTATTCAGCATAGGGTATGTTGAAGATCATTCGGATTGGGTAGGACAGCCAGGCCCGCGTTAAAAATGGCGTGTGGTTGACACGGATCACCCAATTCCTCACTTTCATAAAGATGGTATTCATCACTTATAATGTGAATGATTCTTAGTGCATTTAAAGGTTCTATTTATTGTGAAGGTGGGTGCGCGGACAGCCCTCACATAACAGGGTGAAGCAGCTTTCCACGAATACTATGCTCAACTCCGTAAATAGTATACACCGAGTGGAGAGGCATTGCGAAAACTGCTATATGTGATTGACGTCATCAAGTACCAGTAAATGTTACAGGTCGTAATTTGAAGAGTTTCCGACCTGGCACATGGAGAGAAGCACAAGAAGGCAACATCAAACATATTATATTTGTCTCAATCTGCACATGAAACGTATGCGAGCAGATGGATCGAGGCTGATCGTAGAGTACTGATCAACGTTTAAAAATTAAATATTTACATACCCTAATATATCTTTCCACCGTATGATGTCATAATTAACTCTGTGACGTATAGAATGACATCATGGTCAATGACGTAACCTTGATGTCATGAATGACTTAGATACGTACGTCACCAACGCACACTTGAAGACGGACTATGAGTTGTTGTACGAACTGTATGGCTTTACTTTTTAATCAATATCATGTTGAATATTTTGAAACTAATTTGACTGGGCGATGTTGTTGCCATCGGCAGAAACAGCACCCATCCAAATACGTTTCACAATATGTAACAGCTTATCTGTATAGTCTTCTGGAAATTAATAGTCAGTGAGTTCAGGGAGCAGTCGATCGAAACACGAGTGAGGTATGGGTGGGGCTTAGCTCGAGGTTGGTGGGGTTTAGCAAAAATCGGAAGGTCCATGATAGCTCGATCCGCAATTCACACACTTAGCAGTAGATAAGTATAACTACGTTTAGCCATTTGACGTGTTGACTAATTGAACCCACTTGTTACTCTTTCAGAACTTGTATTGTTTTCGAGAGCCCAGTGTTAGGGAATAAGAAGACAAAGCCCATTCAATACGTGCCTCTCTAGCGCCATGTTACATAAAGGTACTTGAGTTTGGCCAACCATCGGCGATTGTGGTCATTAGGTATACAAATAGATACGCATACGTGTACAGAGAGATAGCCTGCGGATGCGGAGAGGGGGTGGGGGTGGGCGGCGGCGCGACGGCGGCGGCCGCGGCGGCGGACGGGGCGTTGGCGGACGGCACTAATTATATAAGTAGACACATATTAACAATCTAAAAAACTATTTTAAAAAAACCAGTGTCAAATCTGCCCTTCCTATCCAAGATCATAGAACGTGCTGTGTTTCAGCGACTGTCCGACCATGTATCTACTCATAACCTACTGGAACCATTCCAGTCTGCCTATCGTCACGGACATAGTACTGAGACAGCACTGCTCAGAGTCCTGAATGACATTCGTTGGGACGTAGATAAAGGCAATGTAGCCCTTTTACTATTGCTGGACATCAGCGCCGCGTTCGACACAATCGACCACAAGAATCTCCTCGCACGTTTGACAGATGAATTTTGGAGGCAAAGGACTTGCAGTGGACTGGTTCCATTCTTATCTAACTGGCACGTATCAATCAGTCTATGTTAACGTTATCCAGTCTACTCCAGTTGAACTCACGTGTGGTGTGCCACAGGGATCCATACTGGGACCTGTATTATTTACCCTTTACACGAAGCGGCTGGGATCAATCATAGACAATCACGGCCTGTCGCACCATTTCTACGCTGATGATACTCACCTTATAAACAGTTGCCAGCCATCAACACCCGCTGCGGCCGAAGCCGTCAAACAGATAACAGACTGCTGTCAAGATATAAAAACGTGGATGAGCACTAATATGCTAAAGCTTAACGATGATAAGACAGAAATACTGCTAGTGGGTCCATCTATTAGGCGTGCACAAATTGAGCTCGATGTCATCACTATTGGTACTAACCCTGTTAGTTTGTCTAGTACGGTAAAAGACCTAGGGGTTGTTTTGGACTGCGAGCTTAGTATGGATAAGCAAGTCAATAATCTTTGCAAGGTGTGTTTTCTTCAACTGAGAAACATCAGTAACATCAGAAAGTACCTGACTAAAGAGGCTACCACTAAACTTGTAACTTCATTGGTCTTATCTATGCTAGATTATTGCAACAGCCTGCTATCAGGTTCGCCAAATATACTCATTCAGAAGCTTCAATCAGTCCAAAACGTCGCAGTTAGGATAGTATCCATCTGTGGCAAATATAAGCACATCTCCCCCGTGCTATACGACTTACATTGGCTACCAATAACTCAAAGAATTCGGTATAAGATCATTTGCCTGACCTATCAATGTATACATAATACGGCATCGACCTATCTGTCTGACCTTCTGCAGCCATATTCTCCCCGCCGTTCGCTACGATCTGAAAATAAGCATCTGCTCACAATTCCTAGTGCAAAAATGTCAACGTATGGGCAAATATCTTTTTCTTTTACCGCTGCTACTGAATGGAACAATCTCCCTACAAGCCTTAAATTGTCTCCTACCTTACCCACTTTCAAATCTAGTCTTAAAACATTCCTATTCACTCAATCTTATTCACTAAATTAAATTTAATTTTTTTCTCATATTGTATGCGCCTAGATCATGCTACTGCATGGAGTTTCGCGCGGTATAAATGTACTTATTATTATTATTATTATTATTATTATTATTATTACTATTATTATAATTATTATTATTATTATAACTATCTTCCTCCCCCCCCCCCCCACCCTTGACGTCAGATATTGGTATCAACAGCAACAATAGGTAATTTGGACACATCCCAACTCCTCTGATGGGCTGGAATACCTAAGCGTGTTATACACCTTTACATGCTGTGACGTGAGATCGATCCTGTAATTTAGATTGGAATATTTTGTTAGGGATAAGAGCATAACGACGTTAGCCATAAGACCATCTTTCCTCTTCTGCCTTCTCCCCACATATTGCGTTCTTACACGGACAGTTTCGAGGCTTGAACTGTTCCGCAAACATCGTTTCTCACATATTCGCATGCGCTGTAGGACTGTTCGTCCCAACATTCAGCCATGCGCGTACCAAGTGATTTAATAAGGAGATAGCTCAAATAAAAAGCATGTTTGATGACAATAAAAAAGATTAAAAGGCTAAACTAATCGCCCTGCTGTACACGTGTTGAACATTTCATAGACAATTTGACAGTTACAAATGTATTCCAAGCAACGAATGATCATTTGCAAGTTTCTAAATATTCAGTGGACATTCTCTCACAAAACCAGACTTTTATAATGTATTACATAACGCTCACGCTTATTAGAGCATTCAATATAACATTCTATCTACGAATATTAGAATACGGTAAAGCGCGAGCTTGTAACCTCACATAAGACGAAATCAATGAATTACCACTTAGCCGTTTACTTGAAGAATAATGACTTACTAACAGTTACGTTTCCAAACAGCGATGCGTCATCTGAATGCTTCGTGCTTAGACCAACTGCTATGCTATATTCTAGTAGTAATCGAAATATGAGGAGGCATTTGAATGAAACTCAATCGAAAAGAGTAATCCCCTACACGGAATGTCATGGGTTCCAATCCTTCCTCTCATGACGAGTACTAGTAGTGCGAAACAGCTCATCAAATGGAGTCCCGTGGTATTGGAGTACAGTTTTAAGAAATACGTTTAATATACCTTTCAAGTTTTAGCTAAGCCACGTCCGCCGGTAGCTACGCTCCACCCGCACTTCGAGGTATTGTGATTGGCCAATCCCTGAATGACCTCGCAGCCTAGCTATCAATTTTCCGAAAACTTTATAAGTAAGCTGTTGATTATGTTGTAACTAATTTGACTGGGCGCTGTTCCTGCCTATGGAAGCAACAGCGCCCAGTCAAATTAGTTTCAAAATATTCAACATAATATTTATTAAATAGTAAGGACATACATTTCGTACAGCAACGCAGCGTCCGTCTTCAAATTTGCGTTCGTGACGTACTTATATAGCCACGTCATTCATGACGTCATAATGACGTCATTCATTATGATATCATTATACACGTCACGTAGTTGACTATGACGTCATATGATGGAAAGGTCGATTCTAATGTAATACGATGTGGCGTCTTTCAGCATGATTTATTGCGAAGTGCTCAGCGCTGTTTTTAGTAATGCCAAAAACTAATGCAAAATTCAAAAGTTCGACTAGCTCTTCAAATCAATTTCAAACTTGTTGTCATTTTCTTTCAAGTGTACCAGAGTATTTTAATAAGATCTAACAAGGGACTCACTAAAGTTCGTTCCGAATGAGGACTTACTGAACAATTATAACACATCTGATACGAATTTGCAACTCTTAATTGGTCATCTATTGGCTGGGTGCTGTTCTTGCGTAAAGCTGAGAATTATCTTTTTTGTTTCTGGTCATTTATACGGTGAATCCTTCCCCGAGTACTGGTATACCATACTACTCCACCATAGTATATCGGGGTGACCGATTTATCCAGCACGCGTTGAGTAGTATTCTCTCAACCCCTGGATAGCTATTACATATGTAATCTCCATATAAGGATGTGGATGGGTAGAGCATGCGATATTAACCAAGCATAGCCCCAGAAACCATGACTCGGTACACTCGAGTCAGGAATGGACCAGGGGAAGCTAAGGATTTCGGCTGAGGACAACACGCAGTGGGCAAAAGCGAAGACGGACTGACTGCAGCTGTATGATGTTTCTAGCACAACGGCCACAGAATACAGTAATCATCATCTTCATAGCCCCAGATATAGAGAATCTGTTCCAGATTCCTGCCAGATTGGTGTCGAAATATATAAGAGCACGCCTCTATAATGAATGACATACAATTCGGATTCAGAGCGCCGCACAGTCTTGGAAATCTAAATGCATCGCTGTAACAAGAAGCGTGTTATAGTTATTATTAGCGTTTCTCTCTTTATTTTGTTTTGATATGATATCCCACTGACAACACAGTTCTACTGATTATAGAGAGACCACAGCTAACGGAGTTAACTGGGCCGCTACTGAGCAAATAATGGGCCCATAATCTGTGTTATCACTGATAGCTATCGGCCACGACGTGATCGACATTATGGATATATGAGTGCATGCATCTGTTCAGGACATGAATGCATCATGCTATTTAACTGCATGGGAGCGTCTCCGAGACATCAATATGTTTGCTTTGAAATTCTGCTTTGTCTCCACAAATATCTTTTGAACCACATACATATGATTTGCTTATAAAGACACTAAATCACAATGTACAGTGTATTATATATACGCATTATCCCAAACATGTTAACTAGTTCGAAATGTTCTCCATTACACACATTAACTAGCTTAGGCTATAAGTGTAAAGAAACGGATATTATTGTATTTAAAGTGCATATTTACCTATCATATTGACAGATATCTGATACAGCAGTGTAAGCTATGATAGCTAGCAGTGATAATGGATGTAGTCAATCGATCAAACTCCACCTCCATTAGGCAGGAGTCGTTATCTAGAGGTATCCCGAGCTTCTTGTATACAGAATTGCCAATGGTGTGCTTTCCTATCGGCACTGTACTTAATTTAACAGTACTCGTCTATTTTATCAAGTCCAGGCAATACAGATCACCGATATTTACAATATTAACTAGTTTGGCGTTTCTGGATATGGTTACTTGTTTATTTACTGCCGGATTTGCTGCATTTTTGCTGCCTGTTGTGGTATTGCCCGAAGTAGCGTTTGTCTGCCCTTTATTTATGTTTGCTTGGAATGCCTCTGTGGTGGCGAGTGAGTACCATCTTGTATCCTTTGCGGCATTGAGACTGTATCAAATGGCATGGCCATTGTCAGCCAGGGTTAGAGTAACCAGTGGACTGATGCTAAAGTTCTGTCTTTGTATCATTGCAGTTGTCTCCAGTTTCATGATATGGTTCAGTACCCGGTGCTGGAATACACCGTATATACTTGACGGCAAGGACATTGTATTATGCATTTTTCATGGTGACCACGCAGTGAAAGATATGGGATTTTTTGTCACCTGTATAGTGATACCATGCTGTTCTATTTTAGTCTTTCATGTAGTCAAGCATTGCGTGGTCGCTCGTTCTATTGTGTCATCAGAGGTCAAACAGCCAAGGCAGAATACAGATGCCAGAGTTGTTGCAATCGTCATCATAATATTCTATATCTGCTTTTTTCCACAAATGACATATGCCATTCTACAGCAAGCGAAAATGCAGACGTTCATCAACACAGAGGATTATGTATTTGTCTGTTTCTTTTACGTTGTGGCTTTCAACAGTTTTATTAATCCAATAGTTTATTGTGTGGCTGTCAAATCTCTACGCGAGGGTTTTGTCAGATGCATTTGCAACCACAGGAATACTGGTTAACTAGGCTGTGGTCAGCTTTGCCAATAGAGAGATCCGATATGTGTCTCACATAGTTAATGTCCTAATCAAATACGTTCCAGTTTAGCTGGCATTACAATAAAAATCATGCATAGCCCTATTCCAAAATCGAAAAGTTCTTCATGGCGTAACGAATTGTATATCTCTGATTAATTTACAATTCAATACACATTACCTTGACTAATCGGAAACAAATTTAACATGGCAGCAAGTTACCCCAGTCATACTAGTTTCAAGATATCCAGTAGCTTACATGTATAGCTACATGGAAAGCTATATTGTGGGCATTTAATTTTCAAGGTTTCAATTCTAGTCCAATACGTACAAGAACTATGAAAGAAATGTAAAATCCTGGGCTCACTGCCTTGCAGTACTACTGACATTTTTGCATGCTGCGCCAATTAGAACATAGCCTTTCAGCTATGGATTCGTAGATGCCCTTGATAAAAAGACTACGTTTCTACAATCCAACCTGCGTATCCTTGACCCTGTCTAAATGTAACAACTGAGCAGCTCAAATGGCAGCTCTAGACAAACTCGATGCCTGTCACCGCCAGCACATACGCATCATCACTGGACACCGGTGGCCAGACAACACACTTTCCAATGATGCACTATACAAGATGTGTAATACGTCGCCGCTGTCTGTCAACGTCGACCAGCAATGATGGTCCATGTTTGTCCATGTGCTAAGGATGTAAGATGTTAGACCAGCACAGAGAGCCTTGGAATTTGCCTTACTAGGAGCCACCAAATATAAATCCATGAGAGGACGTCAGTGCATAAATCTGCTAAGCGTGCTATGAGACGACCTCAAGAAAGCAGACACAAGTCAAGAAATGACATGAGGAAGCTAAGGATTTCGGCGAATGACAAGACACGGTGGGCAACAGCAAAGAACGACTGATTACAGCTGCAGGATGTTTCGAATACTACAATCGCAGAATACAGTAATCATACACACGTACAAGAACGTGGTTGCAGTTTAGCTATAAATGGGCTAGGAATGTCTAGAAATGGATCCCTTCAAAAAATAAAAATGCATAATTATGTTGCAGATGGACTGTCACGTGAATAGCTTAAGAAATTGTACATCTATGTTCACCTCTACCAAAATACTGTCACAATTTTCTATTTTACATAAACATCAGCATGAATACACCATTAGACATTATTGTAGAGTGTGGCAAGGCTTGTGGCAGTCGACCCACTAATTTTAATAGTAAATCTTCACAGATAGGCGTTTCTTGGCTTGCAAATCGACATTCAAATACCAAATATGTTGTGTTTCTTAACCAAATGTATACATTAAAGGGTGAACAGCGCTTACACGGACGACTGGATGGGGCTCTGTATTCAATCATATGCCACCTCGGATTAACATGAGTTTGTGTTAGGGCATCGTATTAGAAGCAATAAACGACAGGGTAGATATTCTGAATCATGTAGACAACTTTTTCTACCATTGTTTTATATTCAGCCATGTTTGACAGTGTGCTAATTTAACTCTTGTACCTATAAATCAATTTTTTAATAAGATGTATGGCTCAAAATTCAACTAAATTATTATTATTGGAGGGAAGTATACGGTACTTTTCAGAACGTGTTAGATAATGTAAAGGGATTTTCTGATGTAAATGTACAAAAATCCGGAAATTTGTACGAAAAATTGTTTTCACTTTTGTTTCAGAAATTCGAAAAATATAGGTTTATGAAGAGTTATAATAATGGTATCCAAGCTATTCAGACCTAAAAAAAAGGTTTGGCTGTCATGGGTTTTGCAATGTTCAGAATAGGTATTGTGGCCCCAGCAGATTCTTTCACTAGATATGCTAACCCATAATTTTCGGGTTGCCAAAGATGACAGAGCACAATATGTCACACTCTCTCACAAAGTTAACGAACCTTAGTGTGTATGCGAAAAAGGAAACTCGAACATGATTAACACACGTCATAAAAGTATTTTTTATTTGATCGACATTTCTATTAGCAAGCTATACACATCTGTACACTGAATCTTTAGCATTGGTAGTACTAACATAGTATACGTGGTGGAAGTTTATAAGCACTAGCTACACGAAACTAATTTGTATAATCATGCCGTAGGAACGGATTCACAGACGATTACCCATGTTTATATTCTCTTCTAGTATTATCAGTGATACATTAAGACTTCTTCCAAATTTTGTGATTTGATAAGCCATATACCATGAAGAAGAGTCCATCAAAAGGAAGTAAAACTGAAGGGACTGACATGGGCAAGATCTAGACTGTGTCTAAACGGCACTTGAAGAGTGGTGCGCTACTAGAGAATGTGAATTGCAAACAATGCCTTCTTGGAGTGCATTCAATTCTCGAATCAGCAATGCGGCAGTACACGTGAACATAGTAGGATTTCTCCTACTGTTATCATATGCTGTCACAGAATACCAAGCAGTGGTACTGTGTTGAGGAACTTTAAGAACATTTGTAACCAACTACAACAGCCAAAGGTTCCAATATTCTGAGTTAAAATATTTTCATATTGCTCGTGAAATACGTATGTGTAGTCCAAGGCAGTTCATAGACCTGGTCCTGACAGAGATTCGTTTTATCAGAATCCTCATTGGCGTAACTGCGAAACACTTGGGTGGAATCGGGACAGAAAATATGTAGATTCAGAACGGTCTCTTTAGGACATATTCTGTATAACAGGTAATAGGTCTTTCGGCATTATAAGCGCTCTTTGACATGCTTGGCTATGCTCACATACACAATTCAAAGACTACCATTAACGGAGTTCTTCCAATTGTATAGCAGTGACAAATATAAATACCTCGGGGGTATCCTCAGTAAGTTAAAATAAAGTGTGGCTGAGAAGGCCCCGAGGTTAAAATTGCCATGTATTGATAACAGATATGTATCCTAAATACGTGTAAGAGTATTTGTTAATTTATGGACACTTTAACTAACTAGGAGCATAGTTGCCATTTTAAATGGATATTTGCTGGCACCATTATTTCCAGATTCTATTATCGTCGCCAGTGTGCAATTGGTTGTTAAAATCATTGTTAACATCATTCTCACAATTACAACGCTAGCCATTCCTCTGAGCGGTGAGCGCATAGTAATTGCCTGACATAGTTCAATAGTAGTTATATATTTCCTATGGTTCAAGTGCCAACAAATATATTTATATCAGCTGTACTCAAAACTGTTGCTGCCTCTAGCAGCAGCAGCCTTCCATCAAATCGTTGTTATACGAAATCGACAGCACATCGTTGACACAATACCTTTCAATCAAATTGTTCTCAAAATAATCAGCAGGGCAGTCAATGTTGCAAGACTTGCTGACGATATGTCGAGCAACTGTAAAGGCAGTTATTTCTGTCTAGCAGCGTTGTCAAATTTATCTCAGAATTATCAGCAGGTTTCTGTTTTGTTAGCTAAGAAAACTCACGGAATATGCTTGCAGATTTTGAGAAATTATGTCAAATGGATGCCTCAAAGGTAACACATCTGCATATTGGGCGTATTTACTCAAGTTTGTTTGAACAGTGCTAAAGCTGACAGATATGGGCTAGGGTAACTCCATATAGATTGTGTTCAGGAATCGTTGTTTTTATTTGCATTGCTGACTCAGCACACTATTTGAGGTGGTGCACGTTTTATCTCTTATATATTGCAGATATGAAGAAAAAGCTGGTTACTTTTCCATATGTGCATCACATGATTGTTGCAGGAAAGTCTGCCGTGAACGTTCAACAAACCCATTCAAATCACTTGTTCCTGACATGTGTTTAAAGAAGACAGTCAATTAGTCTCTACGAACTAGTGTGGTTGTCACTGGAAGTATCAGGCGAAACACTTTATATATCAGTGGAACTTAATATATCACAAGATGTTAGCTGTGTTAAATCGTTTCAGTGGAATACATGAAGTCAAAATTGCAAGTTCTGCATTACTTATAAGACGAAATGGCACACACGTTCATCTTGTATTTCATACATATATTCAGGGAGATGTGAAAAACCGCGAACGAGAATGGAGAACTGTGTCAGCAACCATCAAGAACTGGAGCATTTGCTTTGGCACGGAACTGGATAAAGGCATGAGATACGTATGGACATCGATTAAGAAGAAGACCTGCTTCAAGGGCTGCTCGGGAAACTGATTAAAGAACAATGCCCTCGTCGGTGCTCTGAGGCAAATATCATTCATCGTAAAATTGCAGATAGATCCGTACAGTGCTAATATCTGGGTCATTGTAACGTAGGAGATCTTCCAAAACTTGACTCTAATTGGGGAGAGGCCGATGTTCGTATTATCTTACATGCTGTGTGTGCATCTCAGATTAGTATTCAACGAGTAGCTAGTTTGTCCCCCCCCCCCCCATGCTGAGGTGCTTTAATAGCAGTGTACTTCTGACACATTCTGTAGCGCTTTCATGTAAAAGAAATCTGGACACGCTTAGGTTCAGAAAAGACTGTTAAACATATGCCACTTTATATTCTGGCATTCAAATTAAGGTCGACATGTTGTGTTTTACCAACATTACTATATATTACTATTATTCTATTGTATACATACACCATAGGCACATATTGTGAACACTATAACATCGATATTACACGCATTCAAGAGGTTAAAGTAGCTAAACACTCAGAGCAGCAACTACAGAACAGCAAAAACAAGCCACATAGAGGGGTTTAGGCTTCGTAACCAGACCAAGGGTGTTGAACCATGTCATTAGTTGTGGATACATCATTGATCCAATTGCATTCAGTGACCTGGCTACAGCTACAAGAAAACACATCACCAATAAGTGTCGCATTGTCAACATATTTGACCAAACTACCAAAAAAGCCAAATAGAATCAAGCAATATTAGATTCCTTCTATGCAGAACTAAGCTCCGCCATTACAATTTCATCTAGATGGCAACTGTTCATGCATGGAGATTTGAACTCCAAGCTGGGTAACCGCTGACTTGCAGACAAAAGATCCGGACTTGGCTCATGCATGGGATCGTATGGAGAGGGCACACTCAACAGCAATTGAGATGCACTGGTGGCATTCCTTGGTTACAATGGCATATTTGCCACAGTTATAGCTTTCAAACACCCATGCCATACCTGGACAACATGGAGCAGACACATTGCTGATCGCAAAGCCCCAAAAGGTTCTAATGCTACAACAGCTGTCTTCGAACAAATAGACGTCATACTATGCAAAACAGAAGCAAAACCCCTACTTCGGAATGCTTGTTCTTATGGAGGCACAGACTTCTATTCTGACCATAAGCCAGTCATGACACGACTTCAGATGAACGAGCTCTACCTAATATATAAATGCCATACCACGCAAGAGGGTAAACTTACCTACAACCTATCCAAGCTCACCAGCAACACAGATACTCAAATGTCATACAAAATTCCCTCGGGAAGCAGAGCCCTAACATCCACGTCAGCTCTGATCCAAACGAGACCATAACCAAATACTGAAATCTATGGAATCATCAGCGACCAGCACCACGCGTGTCTTTAAAACAATAAAACCAGGTATACTGACGACCGCCTAGTAGTAAAACTGTCAGCAGAGCAGAAAGCGCTATGGCTGCACATCTATCAAAGTGGCCAAAGTGAAGACTGCATCAAACTACGCCGGGAGAAGAATACCATTCTGTGCCACATTAGCGTCCACTTAAAAGATCTTGCTATTCAACCAGTAGTCTCACTAGCAGATGAAATCACTGCCACGGATGACTGTCCCAAAATGTTTCAGGCAGCCCGAGCCCTGAGAGTTACTGAATACACACCACCACACACAGTACATAACTCTGAAGAACACTTTATCGGGACTGACCTGGGAAAAGCCGAGGCGATTCGAGAATGGTTCAAGGAGCAGTTCACGGACCCTGATAATGAGCCCTTGCACCTGTTCTCAGTAGGCCCTGTTGCTGACACCGATTAAGACAGCAGAAGTTGAGAAGCCAACAGAAGCCCTGAAAAATGGACATCCATCTGGACCTGATGGAATGAGCAATGAACTATTCAAATATGCAAGTGACATTATCTCAAAACTGATCACGCACCTATATCAATTCAGTTTTTATGCACCACCTTCCAATCGACGCTGTAGGCCAAGGCACTGTTAACTCACTACCGAAACCCAAGAAGCCACCTGGCCCCCAGTTAACCTGCGGCCTATGCCACCCCCGAGACAAGATCGATGACTTCGCTGGATCATGCCAACGTGGCTTCAAATGCGGACGGACCTGCGCAGAAATTGTATGGGCTCAATGCATGCTTGTGTCGGTAGTCATGTGCAAACACTGAGATTTCTACAAAATGGGCATTGATATGTTACGAGCCTTCAACGCAATTACATGCTCAAACATGTTAGATGTACTATTCCAGGCCAGTTGCAATGAAGATGAGCTACGACTAGGGAGACTACTGCTTGCAGACACAAACTGAGAGTACGATGTGGACTTCAGAGACGAGGGAAAGAAACCCATTGACGAACTTCTCCCAATATCTGCAAGCAAAATAAAAATTCAGAACCTCTTTATAAATGAAGCCAAACCAGATTTCGCCCACATATACCTACCTACAAAGCACGAAACTAAAGAAAATAACGATTCACTTCGTGGCAGCGAACCAGACCCGGAAAAATGATGACATATTACTATCTTTCCTATTGCCATAACTAATATAATTGGGAAGTGCAGTAACATATACATACAATCATTAGTGTAAGCATAATGAAGCCACAATGTTCATCCCAGTAATTTTAGAATCCAGCATAGCGAGGCCTTATTCTAAGGTATGAATAGCTGGGTTGCTATTGTTACAGCTGTTCATATACCTGCTTTGTCCGGATTTCTTAAACAAAGTGAGACCGATACATCGTGACAAATTTCTGATTTTGTAAAGTTTCAGCAGAATTATATTATATATACCTTTATATTTTCTAAGATTTCAGAAAATTATACTTCCCTTCATTGATAATAATTTTGATGGATTTTGAGTAATTTATCTTATTACAAATTGAATTCATTGCTCCAAGAGTTAAACTATCATAATCGCGAATATGGCTAAATGCAAAGTCATAGTAGAAAAGGTTGTCCACGCCATACAGAATGTGTACCATGGATTTTCTTACTTCTAATACCACATGCCCTGGCAGAACATAATGTTAAACTGAGGTGACATATATCGGACGTTTCCAGTTTTAGCTATGCCAAGTCGATCTCAATCTAAGCTCCTTTAACAACACGTCAGTGGTGGGATCGATCGATCTCTGAACTCCCTGACCATCAATTTCCAGAAAACTATACATGTAAGCTGCTGAATATTTTGAAACTAATTTGACGGGGTACTGATGCTGCTTATGGCAGCAACAGCGTCCAGTCAAATTGGTTTCAAACTATTCAACAGCATGCTTATTAAAATGCAAAGGCATACAATTCACACACCGTGTCGGACTATTAAGCGTTAAAGACGGACTGTTTTGAATCTCTCATGACGTCATGATTATGACGTCAGCAAACACGTCACTTAGTTAATTATGACGTCATGTTACTTCAGACGATCGATGGATACACTTGGAAAGGCACATTGCATACAGAACCCGCACCAATCAGAGAACTATCAGTCAGTGGTTAATATTGTCTACATAGTAGCTATTTAGACAATCAAAGATGGCCACTATAATGTTTTCACTATAGTAAATATATGAACCACAGATAGTATAAGTCACCATATCGGTACGCTGATATATAAATATGTTGGATAGATTTTAGCAGAAAGAAACAGTTCTTTGACATTCACCCAACTTACTGGGTAATATTAAGCCATAATCATTGTTAATGTGTAAACATTTGAGAAACATCGATGAGGATTTATAACATCACACTCTGGCCCAATACAATAAGAGTCTGTGACCAGCACAATTTTTAGATTTATTTGTATTCGTTCGCATCAGTGCCAAATCTGCTGAAGTACAATAACAGCTTGATGTGGCTATATATACAGTTCTGTCTAAACTGCAACGATCCATTCTAATGGATCTTTCCAGTTTATCCTTCCATCATATGGCGTCATAATCAACTCTTTGTAGGATAACGTCATAATCAATTACGGCATGAGTGACTCGATTTAGTCCGTCTTAAATGCTAACTAGTCCAACATGTTGTACACATAGTATGTCTTTACTATTTCATAAAAATCTATTTCAAAATATGCAACGGCTTACATTGATTGCTTTCTGGAAAATGAGATTCAGAGAGTACAGCGATCGATCGGTCCGAACACGGACTAAACGCGGGAAGAGCTTAGCTAGAAATGGGCAGGATATGGCTAACACTGGATTCCTCCCTTGGAAAATATAATCAGATCTTATTAAACAATGTATGATTGTGTTAGTAATACTATTTGCTATTGATAAAACACGTCTTACCGTTTTCCAGTAATTATTCATTCATCACCCCTTAATAGTATCCCGGATCTGACGTCACTAAGTTCTGGAATAATAAGTATGGCCACATGTGTTTACCATCCACAAAAGAGGGATTCCTTCCAAGCTATGCCACGCCCATTTCAAGCTGAGCTCTGTCTACACTGTATGAGTGTAATAATCGATTTGAGACTTTGAAAACTGAATCCAAGTTTCAAGGTAACTAAGCAGGTAGCCAGTTGAATATTTTGCTAGTTTGACCAAATTTCAGATTACTTAATTAATTTATCCAAAAAGACAATTGATGTGTATATTCATGCTGGTAAAATGTGCTCGAAACGATTGTAGATAGTGAGTGGTGATCTTGAGAAAGCACCATGACAGGAATTTTAGAAATAGCCCGATTTGATTACAAATAAAATATAATAGTGTGCTACAGTGCAAGATCTCCCTAACACGCCCCTACAACAGGTTAAATATGTTGTAATTTGCTTGACGAGAATTTATTGTCGTCACAGCGAGAAAAACCTTTGATGAACTTTTAAAGATATTTAGCTATTTGAAACTGGTTTTAATTAAAGGGATGTGCAATGGAAGTGCCCACTGTTATTGAATGTGACCACTATAATAGAGAAATATCAACCGTTAGCGAAACCTAAATTAATTGGAATGATTTTAATATGCACATAAACACACGACACTGTGCTAATGGAAATGATGCCGCCATGTTGACTGACTGGGAACAGGTTGGAGACGCCGGGGACATTTTGCGTTCTCACGTGTGGGTGTCCAAACACTGCCATGCACCAATTGTGTTGCAAACTAATGGCTGGCCTTTTTGTGATTTGTAGATGGTGGTACATTTTTTTTTTATTGCTAGGACTGTGAGTTAGCAAATTTTTCAAGCACATTCATGGACGGATTCTTGAAACAAAATTTGGATACACTTAGAAGTTTGAATTGTGTAAACTGAATGCAACGAAATGAAATAAATCTTAGCATATTGATGAGTTCATTCCGTCTCTGAATCATCGTTACATGCATTAGAAAGAAATCGATTTAAACTGAAAAGATGATGATCCATGGGTCATGGAGGTACACTGGTAGTTGCATCAGCGACTACACCTGCATCCAGCGGTGAACGATCAGGTAGTCGCATCGTCTTCTCGGTTTGATATTGATAAAGCTCTGTCTATTCCATATTAATCTGCCTATTGTACTTCTTACAAGTAGGAACGGTGTTGCTCTTATTTGAAAACGGCCCTATAAAATAACTGAATTAACTGTAACCTCTTACACTTGATCGACTATTTTTTATCACACGACAACAGAAGAATTTCATAGCAGAATTGCCAATTAAATAATAATCTGTAGTCTTTATTATTCTAAATTACCGTATTGTAACAAAACCCAACAAGAAAGGCAACGTGATATATTCTTAGAACCGGACCAAGCTCTGCACGCAAGCGGTGATGGTGCAATTGTATGGTCTCTCGAGCCAGACAACAGTTACATATCAAAGATAAGTACATACACAGAGAATCCTAGATTGTGTCCAATTATCTCTCAGTGCCTCTCAACTTCCTGCACGAATACTCAATCAGAACATACACGTGACTAGCTTTTAGTGCAACACGTTTTGACATGTCAGATTTAATGTTTATCAATAGCCTAGGTAATTCGAATGTGACGTTTCAGGGATACACTGTACTCTCTAGGAAATCCATCAATTGTTGTGTAACAGTCAGCGCTAGATCGATCCGGTTATATCCAGTGGTATCGTGTACCTGTTGCTGGCCATCTGGCCTTTTTCATTAATAACTATAAGTCTATAATGCAGGATGTGTGTTAAAGATGCAAATGTTATCCCCTTAGACAAATTGAGGAAGCCAGTGTCTCACTCAATCATATGCCATCATAATCAACTGTGTGCCGTGTTGGCGAAGAGCACAATTAATTATATCATTAATGAGTCGATTTAGTCAGTCTTAAATGCTTAAAAGTCCACCAGGTTGTAGGAATTGTATGCCTTTACTATTTAATAAACATGTGGATGAATATTTTGGAAGCAATTTGACTGGGCGCTGTTGCTGCCATAGGCAGCAATAGCACCCAGGCAAATTTGGTTAAACATAGTTAACAGCTTACCCCTATTGTTTTCTGGAAACTAATAGTCAATGAGAACAGGGGTCGATCGATCCAAACAAGGTGATGTGCCACCGTGTGTAAGTTTGAAATTAATTTGACGGTGTGTACTATGCATTTCACTATTTTACCTAATTAAGAATTTGTTATTTATAGTAAACAACAGTCAAAGAGTTAATGAATTACCAGGCTGTCTTCCATTTGAGCTCAGAGTTATAGTTTAGTAGTGCTTGTAGCCGCCGGAGGCGCGCATGTCTCTGCCGCTTGCCGTTGTTGTTGCTGCTACTGCTGCGCAGCCAGCCTCGGGATTGGGGAGCGGTCACTGCGCGTATCCAGTGTCCACAAAAAAACAATCATCAGGGCCGGCGGAAGAATCACGTTCCAGTGGGCTTGTGCAGCCATTGCTACGAAAATTGAACACCACCTAATCGTCCCGTGTGTTCGTCTCCCAGGTATGTATAGCTATCATTTCCAAGGTGGCAAGAACGGTGCTAGCACACAAATTTACTTACTTGATTATAGTAACAAACAATTTTTGTATGCTTGTCACTTACGAATGATGTACGTAAAAATGAGAGTGGTGAATGTGGGTTTGTGTCTCGCCGGAAGTACCTAACTGATCTAGTCATATACAGACGGTATCGTGAAAGGCATCCCTGTGGGGGGAGCTCTGGTCAGGGCACATCAGTTGATTAATGTAAACTATATCTGCCTCAGGCTGGCCAAAAATTATGGGTTTTGTGAGAGAAAGGTTCATCGCGTGGGCCTCCATCACAGGAAAATGCCTACAACGCTGTGGCGGGGGAAGAGAGAAGATAGGAGAGAGAGAAGCCATCCTGTATGATATGCAGGGGGAAAATGGGGAACCCATACCAAACAGTGCCAATGATGACTGCATCTTTACCGTTTGCTCCACATAGAGGACTGCTGATGGGGAAAAACGACTGACCATAACAACACGGGGGAAGAATGCAGGCCCATTACGTCTTTATGCCAAGGATGACTATATCCATGCCATTTGTTTGAAAGGAAATTCACGACGGTACCACACTGTGGCACCTTGTGAGAAGGCAACCGGTTGGAAGCTATCTATAAAAATGTGAGAGAAGGGTGGATGTACTCTCACCGTTTGCATGCAAACGCTAGAGAGACATTCCACGGTAACGAAAAATGAGGAGGAAAATTGTGTTAGCCTTCACTACACAAGGTAGGGAAGATAAAATTTTGCGAGAGGAAAATGCCTCGCGCGGGCGTAGATCAAATGAAAAATGTCTTCAACGCCGAAGCGGAGGAGAGCGGTAAACAGGGCTGCCTTCCTATCATACGATGAGAAAGAAAATTATCGTGTGTACTTATCGTAATATGGTTATTTTACTGTCGTGTGCCTAGTGTGTGTACATAAAGATACAGTGGATGATTTCCATTGATTTCAGCACTGTTTTCTTAAGTTAAAGATACAGTTTTAGTTGGTACCATCTAATTTTTGTGTACTGAAAAATGGACTAGACTAAATTTTAGTTGTAAGTCCAAAGCACATATATTTACGCCGCGAATACATCTTCCTGAGGAGGATGCTCGGTACCGGTGCCGATACCCCATGGAGCATCTCTCCTCAGACCGACAGCATGCAACATGTTGTCTGGTGGTAGTGTCAGAGCCGCAAGGCGATCCCTCCACATATCTGTATATATATACTGAATCAAAAAAGTTTAGCAACACTGAGAATATTACTGTATAAATGTTATTTAACAAAAACAATACATTGATTCAAATATATTATTTACTTGATAGGTCATTTTCCAGTTTGAGAAACAGTGTCTTGTTACTGTAATGCTAGCATCGCGCCTTTAGCACGGCATCATTAAACGGAAGGGTCCAATTTAAATAATGACACTGAGCTGTCAATACCGGTTGTGATCTCCGCGCGCATTACCCACAGCCGTACATCGCTTTCTCATGCTTAGAATTAAGCACCTGATGTCACGAAGAGGAATCGCATCCCATTCCTGGAGCAGTGCAGCTTCCAGCTCCCGCAAGTTGGGAAGATGTGGATGGTTCTCACGCACCATACAGCCAAGAATGTCCCACACGTGTTCGATAGGAGACAGGTCTGGTGATCGCGCTGGCCAGTCCAACACGGGAACGTTGTTAGCCTCAAGGAAATCACTGATGATGATAGCTGAATGAGGACGGGCGTTGTCTTGCTGGAACATAAAGTCTGCATGATGCTGCATAAAAGAGATGACAACAGGGGGGACAACTTCTTCACAGTAACGTTGAGCCGTTAAATTTCCGCGAATCACAATAAGATCTGTTTTGCCATTGTCATGGATTCCAGCCCACACCATGACACTGCCGCCACCGAATCTGTCGTGCGGAATGATGTTGGCTGCATCATACCATTCTCCTAAACATCGCCAAACCCATTTCCTACCATCCGCCACATCCACACAAAACCTCAACTCATCACTGAACAAAACGTGGCTCCATTGTTGAGCACGCCACGCAGTTTCCTGCTCACGTTGGCGGAGACGGGAAGTGGTTGAGGCGTGAACATTAAACTGTCGAGCAACAGCGTGAATGTTCTGCCCAGCAGCGAGTCTTCCCATTGCTTCATGGCGCTGATTTTCGGGTAGCGCTGGGCGGCGGCCCATGTTCGGTAGGGCAAACTTTTAAGCATTTGCTGTTAACGTTCGTTATCTGCTTTTGCAATATGGTGAATGTTTGCCTTCATCACTCGCCATTGTGGGCCAGTGCATGAAAAATGCATTTTCACATGCAGTAAGCGTCCGGCTGAGAAATGCAAGAAATTGCATTTGCATTTCTTCGTGATCAGCGAGACATTACATTGACAAAACATGCCTGCAAATTTGGTTATAAATGGACGCATAGTTTTAATACAACAAACCAAACTTCACTCCACACGAGCATGTGCCGTATATATGCGACCTCCGCTTTAAGACAATAGTGTACGTAATGTTAAGCATTGTAAACGGTGTCAGCAAATAAACGGCACCGTGGGTCAAATCGGCCCTATATTCGTAATGAATGCATATACGTGGCTGTCACGACCCATATATGAACCCTGTGGTCAAGATCAGTAGATACATCCAGGTTTCCACTTGCTCCATCGCCAGTGATGGCCATACCCTACTGGAAACAGGCAATTGTTCTCCATCAGCAACTTCCTCGCATGCAACACCTGAAATATAGCACAACACATTCACAGTGCATATCAGAAATTCTACTTACTTAATCATCATACTGTTATGTAGCATAATGAAACGTTAGTAAAAACACTAAATCTAAATATAAAACTGCTTTGCTCACCAGAATGATGTTCATATGTGCATTCTGCAGAAATTCCATACTTTCTCCATACCTAATTTACCTATTTCAAGACAGATTTTATCAGTGTCCATTTAAAGAAGGGTAAAATTATGCAGAACAATGTCAGAATTAGCAGCCAAGATTGTCCATATTTTGAACATTATTTACTAATTTGCAAGTGAGTATCGCACCTGACAATATTTAAATTGTTCATACATTGAAGGATATTACAATCCATTGGCAGAAAATCTTGATTTTATATGTATTTCAAGGCCTTAGAATGTAGAATGTATCAATTGAAAAATATCACTACATCAGGAAAACAGTAGTTACTTTTGCAAACTGCATCATCATCACATTGCTGCAAGGCTGTCATTTTCACATTACAACTACAGTGATATGCTGGGTGGGACGTTACAATGAGAGAGAGAGAGAGAGAGAGGAGAGAGAGAGAGAGAGAGAAGAGAGAGAGAGGAGAGAGAGAGAGAGAGAGAGAGCGAGAGAGAGAGAGAGAGAGAGAGAGAGAGAGAGAGGGAGGGAGGGAGAGGGAGGGAGGGAGGGAGGGAGGGAGGGAGAGAAGGAGAGAGAGAGGGAGGGGGAGGGAGGGAGGGAGAGGGGGAAGGCGGGAGGTTGGGGATGGAGTGAGGGAGGGAGAGAGAGAGAGAGAGTATTCTGTAGCATTCATTGTTATCTGGCACCCAGTGGAGTTGAACTACTACAGCTAATGGCCCTAGGAGGGACGAGCTGCGACGATCAAGCGCCTTGCATATGTAATGCACACGTCTCAAGCCATGTGAGATTAGATAGCGAGAGAGAACCAGACAGTGAATGAGTGTGTTTAGTGATAAGGAATTCTCCTAAGACATTAATATGAAATGTGCCAACAATTGTCTTTTCTTGATCTGTAAATGGCCATTATCTGAGAAAATTAAATTTTTCCTAATCAAATCTGTCAAAAAAGTATTTTCTCAGTAAACAAAATAGATAACATAATAATAAGTACGGTTTGAAGAATATATTGATCACTACTGCTGTTGACAAATTGCTCATCATAATTGCAAGGAAAGAATAACGATAGACTGTAAGTGGAAAACATGCAATACCTGTCATACGAAAACTGGTATGTGTATGTTTACTTAGCTACAATTGATCCCTATCATAAAAGAGAATGCGTACATACCGGTGAAATGTTAAGTCCAGTTCCGTTTTCACACCTGTTCGTAAAAATTCTACGCAGTGTATGAAACACGCATGTTATTTTTGCATTTAAGATAATAGCGAGCATCTATCCTTTTGCCACCTTAATGGCAGCTGAGCGAATGTTGCGCGCTAGACAAAATTGCAGCGCCACATATGTCTGTAGCTAGTATAGATACCTCTATGGTGTCAGGCAAGCTCAGTCGATCCGTGAAATGACATCACGCGCCAAGGCCGTTCTCTTTTATGAGCATGTGGGCGATCAATATGTAGACGGTTATAATTAGTGAATCATTGGGTGGGCCTGTGGGATTTAGAGATGTGAATTTTACAACGCTATTAATTGTTACGTTTTCAGTTATTTTTGCATTTTATAATCTGTATTTATTAGTTATATTTAATGTGTTCATTTATGTATTGAATTATTGGAAATAAAATGGTTTGATGGGAAATAATATCTTTAAATACGCCTAGGGGCAGCTGGTGCATGGCACCACCCCAGGTGACCTGAGGGAGGTGATGTTTGAAAGTTGCCTTAGGATTATACTGGAATTTTCTGTACAGTCTAGGTCGCAGTGACCTGGACTATTACTTACTATGCAAATTGTATTTTGTTTTATATTATTTTATTTATTTATTTTCTTTAACAAAGGTCGCTGTGACCTCGAACTAACCTGTTGAGTATGTTGAACAGTGACAAGTATAGCCAGTAGGTGTGTTTTAACTTTTGCCCGCACATCCCCCCACCCCCCGCCCCCTCCACCTCCCTTGGATGCCGGTCTGGAGCTCTTTCCGGACACCACCTATATGGCTGCAGGCTTTGGTTTCGGTGCTTTTGTGCTGAACCATATGTATTTGTGTATTATTTTCTTTTATCACACACACACGATATATATATATATATATATATATATATATATATATATATATATATATATATATATATATATATATATATATATATATATATATATATATATATATATATATATATATATATATATATATATATATATATATATATGTATATATATATATATATATATATATATATATATATATATATATATATATATATATATATATATATATATATATATATATATATATATATATATATATATATATATATATATATATATATATATATATATATATATATATATATATATATATATATATATATATATATACACCTGTGCAAAAGTTAAGCACCAGCAAAAACAATAGAACGTAGAAACATGATGGTACAACTAGGCTGCCATACTTTTTGTCCCCGCGTTAGCTGACATAATTCCAAGTACGAAATGCACATGCATGCATGACTTCACGCCGCTTGATGTCCGTGCGTGGCGGGAAACAGCACACGTGTTCAGTTATGTAAAAGTCCAGTTTGAGGTGTAGAACATTACATACAGATTTA
>CM067359.1:6510269-6620269 GCA_034401795.1 Chaetoderma sp. LZ-2023a
GTTTCTTTGTATTCTAAGGTCTATTTTGGAGTAGTATGTTTCATCTGTGACTTGTCTCTCTACTTCTGCTATGTAGTCAGATTTATTGAGGATAACTGTGGCCGAGCCTTTAACTGCTGGTCTAATGACACTATCTTTGTTATCTGCCAGTTGGTTGAGGGCTGCTTTTTCTTGTTGTGAGAGGTTAGCGACTGGTCTTTTAATCGTTATACTGGTTAATAGTTTTATTGGTGCAGACTTGGGCTTATTGTGTGCCAATGGTGTGCCTTGAAACCTTGAATTTTCGAGGTGATGTATTCTTTTCCAGATTGTTGCTGTAGAAGTAGTGTTTGCATTCTAGTTTTCTAATAAACTGGGCTATCTGTTTTTCTGGAGCTTGAAATGGTGGTTTAGGGACATTGGACAGTAATTACCTCTCTCACCACACCTATCCACTGTATACAACACCCATACCCGCCAACAACAGCTCATTAGGATGCAACATGCAAAACACCCCCCTACCAACATCTTAAATTTAGATTTTTTCAGTTTTTACTTTTGTTTAGAGCAACCCTTTGGGGAAGCAACGCAACCCTTTGTGGAAGCACCACTAAGAGCGAGTCATGACTCAAATACATCTAGGTGTAAGCTTCCAATAAAACACCTGAAGGAAAAAGACAATGCCTGCTAAATTAGTTGAATAATTATCTGATGCCAAATATGTATGCTCAAAAATCATCTTTTTCTTGTCCTTTGGGCCCATGTGCGCCCAGGTTTCCTGACTGTGACACTTCGCTAGACACTTCCAATGCCAATGTCGACCATATGAAGGCACTAGATGTGGGGTGGATCAACATACGACCCATGGTAGTAGGAATAGGTAGGATAGGATATAAGTAGGATAGGGTAGCGCTAGGATTAGCACAAATCTTCTCTGACTCAACCTGCCTCTTGGACAGACTGACGGGCCAGGCGGGTCAGATCAATTAGTATGTTCAAACGTTGGAGAACTTAGCCACCGCTTGGTAGTGCATCTCTTACTCGACCTTAGCTACAATATTCGACACCAACCCTGGTTATTGCTTCTTATAATTCACTTATCCACTCGCTCGCACATTAAATCCTGTTAAATATGTCATATATCTCACGTTATTTAACGTTTTAGCTCATTGTTGACGAATTTTATCAAATTTCAAGCGGCCAGCCATCGCAAAAATATTGATGACGTAGCACACAACCATTCGTCTATATAAAAAAAGATTCGCCCTGAGCAAATTCGATCTCCGGGTTGATTAAATTAAACTGGAAAGACAATGACGAAACTAGATAGCTGCAGTTTTGTAAGTTAGATACGATATTTAATTATTTATGTTGCATTCATTATTCTCATTTTACACCCATGGGTGGTTTGGTGTGCAGTGGTGGGTGGGTGAGAGCGAAGTGGGTGCGTGGGTGAATGAGAGTGAGTGAGTTATTCAGTGAGTGACTGATTGATTCCGCGATTGAACCAGTCAGTGGGTGTTCGGTCGGTCGGTCAGTCGGTCGGTCGGTCAAGTCTACCAGTTTCCTAGCCTACAGGCATAGTCGAACAGCCTACTATTCTGCTAGCCTACAGTCCTAATAGACAGCCTACTGGCCTACACGCCTAGTCTAGCTTACATGGTTAGGCCGTAGCTCTGCCTTAGCGAGTTATCCAGCCTTAGCTAGGGTTTACCTGGTGGTGGAATCTTGCCTTTGTGTATCCTGGGTGTAATATATAGTCGTCGGGTACCAACCTTGAATTCAGTTAGGTATCTGTGTGACCCACTAGTGCGATGAGCAATTGCTCGATATATGCATCAATTGTTTCTTTTACCCTCAGGTGGGATCGTGGTCTACTTTGTGGTATTATGCTTCATCTGTGACTTGTGCCTCTACTTCTGGTATGTAGTCAGAGTTATTGAGGATAACTATGGCCGAGACTGTATCTGCTGGTCTAATGGCAATATCTGTGTTATCTGCCAGTTGTTTGAGCACTGCTTTTTCTTGTTGCGAGAGGTTAGCGACTGCTCTTTTAATCGGTCTATTGGTTATTAGTTGTATTAGTGTAGATCTACTGTTATTGAGTGTCAATGGTGTGTTACTAGGACGCTAGTCTGAGCAAACCTTGAATGTTGGAGGTGGTGTATTCTTTTCTAGAGTGTTGCTGTAGAAGTAGAGTTTGCATTCTAGTTTTCTAATGAACTGGCCTATTTGCTATATCTGTTTTTCTGGAGCTTGAAATGGTGGTGTAAGGACATTGGAAAGTAATTACCCCTCTCACCACACCTATATACTGTATACAAGACCCGCACCCGTCAACAACAGCCCATTAGGAAGCAACCAGCAAAACACACCCCCTAGCAACATCTTGAATTTAGATTATTTTCAGTTTTACCTTTTGTTTAGAGCAAACCTTTGGGGGAAGCAGCGCAACCCTTCGGAGAAGCACCACTAAGAGCGAGTCATGGCTAAAATACATCTAGGTGTAAGTGTCCAATAAAGCAAATGAAAGAAAAAGACAAAGCCTGCTAAATTAGTTGAATAAACGTCGGATGCTAAATATGTCTGCTCAGAAAGCATCTTTTTCTTATCCTTCGGGCCCATGTGTGCACAGGTTTCGTGAGATGTGGGGTGGATCAACATACAGCCCATGCTTGTAGGAATAGGTAGGATAAGATAGAGGTAGGACAGGGTAGCGCTATGATTAGTACAAGTCTGCTCTGACTCAACACGCCTCTGTGACAGATATTTGGACAGACTGATGGGCCGGGAGAGTCAGAGCAATTAGTATGTTCAAACGTTGGAGAACGCAGTCACCGATTGGTAGCGCGCCTCTTAATCGATCTTAGCTGCAGTATTCGCCACCAACCATTGTTATTGCTTCTTATAATTTACTTATCCATTCGCTCGCACCATAAATCCAGTTAAATACGTCATATATCTCACGTTATTTAAGTTTTTAGCCCATTGTTGACGAATTTTATCAAATTTCAAGCAAACAGCCATTGCAAAAATATTGATGACGTAGAACACAACCTTTCGCCTAAAAAAGTATGCAATTTCGCCCCGAGCAAATTCGATCCCCTGGTCGAGTAAATTAAACTGGAAAGACAAGGACGCCTTTAAATAGCTGCAGTTTTGTAAGTTAAATAAGATATTCAATTATTTATGCTGCATTCATTATTCTCATTTTACACCCGTGTGTGGTTTGGTGTGTGATGGTGGGTGGGTGAGACCGAAGTGGATGCGTGGGCGAGTGAGAGGGAGTGAGTTATTCAGTGAATGACTGAGTAATTTCGCGAATGAATGAGTCAGTGGGTGTTCAGTCGGTTGGTCGGTTGGTCTAGTCTACCAGTTTACTAGCCTACAGGCCTAGTCTAACAGCCTACTATTCTGCTAGCCTACAGTTCTAGTAGACCAGCCTACTAGCCTACATGCATAGTCTAGCTTACATCGTTAAGCCATAGCTCCGCCTTAGCGATTATTCAGCTTTGGCTACGGTTACCTAGTTGTTACATAAGAAGCTTGGTTAGGTCTTCCTAGGCCTAAACTATGCCTTGTCTATGCTTCGCTTAGTCTTACCTAGGCCGTAGCTATGCGTATGTAGGCATTATTTGCTCCTTACTTAGACCGTACATGGTTCTTATTTAGGCTTGGTTAGGACTTAGCTAGGCCTTAACCTGGCGTGGCTTAGCCTTACCAAGGCATTGAGAAGGTTTTGGCTAGGCCTGAGCTTGGCCTTATTTAGGCTTGGATATACAATATCTAGGTCTTAGTTAGGTATGGCTAGCATTAGATTGGCAATATCTAGACATTAACAGGGCATTAGGTAAGGTCAGCCTATGCCTTATATAGCCTTAAGCTATGCCTTATCGTGTCTACTCGAATTACAACAGTTTGTGACTCGTTACAATGTTGATCAAGTTGGAAATAGTACGGATATTCATATGATTCATATGAACATGGCGTTCAGCTCATTTAATATCATTTGATACGAACACACAATATTCAACGAACGATTTTCATTGGCTATTGGGCACTCAAGCCTATTTAAATTTACCAATTAGATTAAAGGCGGATGTGCTCCTGGCAGAGATGATTATGTCACAGCAGTGTCTCTTTCATGAAAATCAATGATGAACTCGTATTGAAGTTACATATGTAGCTGTTGGAAAATATGTCAAAACCTAAGTTTATATGGTAAATTGTATCTGAAACTTGTTCCCATTTAAAAACACTATTTTAAACCTCATCGCAAATTATCCATTTTCCCTCGCTAAAGCTTGTGATAATAGTAATACTAAATGGGGCCTTGTATCATATCCTCTATGTCTTAAATCTCTCAATGAAGCAAGAGTTGAGTGGTTAAATATATGCGCATGTAAGTAACCTACTAAGGGTTTCTTTATTTTTAGTATCATTAATAACTATATGCACGCGAACTCATATTATATATATTGGCAAATTCAATGTTGAACTTCGATTTTATGGAGTAAAAGAGTTCGAAAAATTAATTTTTGATGGGGTTAACATTTTGGTATTTTCATATCGGTTATTGAACCATCAGTCTGAAATATCGTTTTTAATATGAAAATGGCATATCGCGCAGCCTTAGATTGTATGAAAGAGCAACTCATATAATATCATCTATACACTAGGTGTTGATGCTGATAAAAGTGATGAAATAATGTCTGGTTACTGAATTCGTTTATATGTTGATGGCTTCCTTGAGAAGCAATATTTCACAGCTCAGTCGCTGTAGTATACCATGTGGACGGATTTCTCTGGCAAGCGTGTAGCAGCATTATGCCCACTGCTGGAGACTTATTATGTCTGTAATGCTGCTATTGAAAGGTGGGCTCGTCTTCCTAGACACACACTCGATTTTCTAGAGCAGCAGCTTGAACCGACAAATGCAGTGTTGAAAAAAGTGCAGTACCAATAAGAAAGCACACGATTGGCACTTCTTTATATAAGTAGTTCGGGATAACTCTAGATACCGACGCCAACTTCTTGCACTCATTTTTTTTTTTTTTTTTTTTGGTTGCGCATGCGCATTCAGGATATACCACTTTCTCGCCTCCATGTTGCGCATGCGTATTACAAATGTTAGGTTTATTATGTTGGATTGGTCGATCCCTGAATGACCTAGCAGCCTAGATATCAGTTTTTTGAAAACTATATAAGTAAGCTGTTGATTATGTTGTAACTAATTTGACTGAGCGCTGTTCCTGCCTATGGCAGCAACAGCGTCCAGTCAAATTAGGTTCAAAATATTCAACATAATATTTATTAACTAGTAAAGACATACATTTCGTACAGCAACGCAAAGTCCGTCCTCAAATTTGCGTTCGTGACGTACTTATATAACTACGTCATTCATGACGACATAATGACGTCATTCATTACGATATCATTCTACACGTCACGTAGTTGATTATGACGTCATATGATGGAAAGGTCGAATCTTATGTAATAAGATGTGGCGTCTTTCAGCATGATTAATTGCCAAGTGCTCAGCGCTGTTATTAGTAATGCACAACACGAATGCAAAATTCTAAAGATCGACTAGCTCTTCGATTCAGTTTCAAATGTATTGTCATTTTCTTTCAAGTTTACCAAAGTATTTTAGTAAGATCTAAGACGGGACTCACTAAAGTTCGTTCCGAATGCGGACTTACTGAACAATTATAACACATCTGATACGAATTTGCAACTCTGAATTGGTCATCTGTTGACTGGGTGCTGTTCCTGAGTAAAGCTGGGAATTATTTTTCTGGTCTCTGAAGTCATTTATATGTTGATGCATTCCTTGAGAACTGGTATACCATACTACTCCACCATAGTATATCGCGGTGATCGATGTATCGAGCACGTGTAGAGTAGTATTCTCTCGACCGCTGGATAGTTATTACATTTGCAATCTCCATATAAGGAGGTGGATAGGTCGAGCATGCGATATTAACCAAGCATAGTCCCAGAAACCATGACTCGGTGTACTCGATTCAGGAATGGACCTGAGGAAGCTACGGATTTCGGCTGAGGACAGGACACAGGGGGCAAAAGCGAAGACGGGCTGATTGCAGCTGTATGCTGCTTCTAGTACAACAGCCACAGAATACAGTAATCATCATCTTCATGGCCCCAGATATAGAGAATATGTACCCGATTCCTGCCAGATTGGTGTCGGAATATATAAGAGCACGCCTCTATAATGTGTGAAATACAATTCGGATTCAGGCTTGGAAATCTAAATGCCTCGCTGTAACTAGAAGCGTGTTATAGTAATTATTAGCGTTTATCTCTTTATTCTCTTTTGATATGATATCCCAATGACAACACAGTTCTGCTGGTTATAGAGAGACCACAGATAACGGAGTTTACTAGGCCGCTACTGGGCAAATAATGGGCCCATAACCTGTTTTATCAAGGATAGTTTTCGGCCACGACGTTATCGATATTTTGGATATATGAGTGCATGCGTTTGTTCAGGACATGAATGCATCATGCTATTTAAATGCATGGGAGCGTCTCCGAGATATCAATATGTTTGCTTTTGAAATTCTGCTTTGTTTCCACAAATATCTTTTGAACCACATCAACTATGATTTGTATATAAAGACACTAAATCACAATATACAGTATATATACGCATTATCCCAAACATGTTAACTAGTTCGAAATTTTCTCCATTACAAACATTAACTAGCTTGGGCTATAAGTGCAAAGAAATGGATATTATATTATTTAAAGTGCATATTTACCTATCATATTGACAGATATCTGATACAGCAGTTTAAGCCATGATAGCTAGGAGTGATAATGGATGTAGTCAATCGATCAAACACCACCTCCATTAGGCAGGAGTCGTTATCTAGAGGTATCCCGAGCTTCTTGTATACAGAATTGTCAATGGTGTGCTTTCCTATCGGCACTGTACTTAATTTAACAGTACTCGTCTATTTTATCAACTCCAGGCAATACAGATCACCGATATTTACAATATTAACCAGTTTGGCGTTTCTGGATATGCTTACTTGTTTATTTACTGCCGGATTTGCTGCATATTTGCTGCCGGTTGTGGTATTACCCGAAGTGGCGTTTGCCTGCTCTGTATTTGTATTTGCTTGGAATGCTTCTGTGGTGGCGAGTGAGTACCATCTTGTATTCTTTGCGGCATTAAGACTGTATCAAATGGCATGGCCATTGTCAGCCAGAGTTAAAGTAACCAGTGGACTGATACTAAAGTTCTGTCTTTGTATCATTGCAGTTGTCTCCAGTTTCATGATATGGTTCAGTACCCGGTGCTGGAATAGACCATATGTACTTGACGGCAATGACAATGTATTATGCATTTTTCAAGGTGACTACGCAGTGAAATATATGGGATTTTTTGTCACCTGTATAGTGATACCATGCTGTTCTCTTTAGTCCTTCAAGCTCGTTATATTTTGGCATCAGAGGTCAAACAGCCATGGCAGAATACAGATGCCAGAGTTGTTGCAATCGTCATCATAATATACTATATCTGCTTTTTTCCACAAATGGCATATGCCATTCTACAGCAAACGAAAATGCAGACGTTCATCAACACAGAGGATTATGTATTTGTCTGTCTCTTTTACGTTGTGGCTTTCAACAGTTTTATTAATACAATAGTTTATTGTGTGACTGTCAAATCTCTACGCGAGGGTTTTGTCAGATACATTTGCAACCACAGGAATACGAGTTAAGGTGGTATTCCCTATGATGTGGTCAGCTATGTCAATAGGGAGATCCGATATGTCACTCGCATAGTTGAAGTCCTAATCAAATACGTGCCAGGTTAGCTGGCATTACAATAAAAATCATGTATAGCACTATTCCATAAATCTAAACGTTCTTCATGGCGTCACGAATTGTATATCTCTGATTTATTTACAATTTAATACACATTACGTTGAATAATCGGAAACGAATTTAACACCGCTCTGCTGTTGCCATAGGCAGCAAGTTACCACAGTCATACTAGTTCCAAAATATGCATTAGAGTAGCTATATAGCTACATGGAAAGCTATAGTGTGGGCATTTATGTTTCAAGGTTTCAATTCTAGTCCAATACGTACACTAACTATGAAAGAAAAGTAAAATCGTGGGCTCACTGCCTTGCAGTACTGCTGACATTGCTGCATGCTGCGCCATTTGGAACATAGCCTTCCAGTTATGGATTCGTAGATGCCCTTGATAAAAAGACTACGTTTCTACAATGCAACCCGCGTATCCTTGATGCTGTCTAAATGTAACAACTGGGCAGCTCGAACGGTTGCTGCACCTCTAGACAAACTCGATGCCTGTCACCGCCAGCACCTACGCATCCTCACTGTACACCAATGGCCAGACAACACACTTTCCAATGATGCACTAAACAAGATGTGTAATACGTCGCCGCTGTCTGTCAAAGTCACCCAACAATGATGATCCGTGTTTGGCCATGTGCTAAGGATGTAAGATGTCACACCAGTACGGAGAGCCTTGGAATTTGCCCTACTAGCAGCCACCAAATACAAATCCCTGAGAGGACGGCAGTGCATAAATCTGCAAAGCGTGCTATGAGACGACCTCAAGAAAGCGGACCTCGGTACACACAAGTCAAGAAAGGAGCTGAGGAAGCTAAGGATTTTGGCTGAGGACAAGACACAGTGGGCAAGAGCAAAGAAAGACTGATTGTAGCTGCAGGATGTTTCTACTACTACAGCTGCAGAAAACAGTAATCATACACACGTACACGAAATTGGTCGCAGTTTAGCTACACATGGATACCCCTAAAAATAAAAATGCAAAAGTATGCTGTAGATGGACAGTCACGTGAATAGCTTAGGAAATCGTATATCTATGTTCACCTCTACCAAAATACTGTCACAGTTTTCTATTTTACATAAACATCAGCATGACTGCAACATTAGACAGTATTGTACAGTGGGCAAGCCTTGTGGCAATCGACCCAATAATTATAATAGTTCATCTTCACAGATAGGCGTTTCTTGGCTTGCAAATCGACATTCAATAACCAAATATGTTGAGTTTCTTAACCAAATGCATCCATTAAAGGGTGAACAACGTTTACATGGACGACTGGATCTGGCTCTGTATTCAATCATATGTCACCTTGGTTTAACATGATTTTGTGTTAGGGAATCTATCACAAAATGTTTCAGGCAGCCTGAGCCCTGAGAGTTACTGACTACACACCACCACAAACTGTGCATAACTCTGAAGAACACTTTAGCAATTCAAAAATGGTTCAAGGTACAGTTCACGGACCCCGATGATGAGCCCTTGCACATCTTCTCAGTAGGTCCCAGGCCGTTGCTGACACCGATTAAGGCTGCAGAAGTTGAGAAGCTACAGAGATTTAGGTTTGGTGGGGCAATTAGCCAGGTGGGTTGTGCGTACAGCTCGATGCTACATGTATTCAATTCAAGTGTATTTCATTAACTTCTTTGAAGTACACGAATATATAAATTAATGTATATATGATACAATTAGTCAGTTACATATACACATACTATTATAATTTAATTGAATTGTAACAGCTGTAGACTGTTCATAGGGGTGGGACTGGTTGGTGTGTGGCATGCTCAACAATGGAGACAAAACCCCAGTGCACACGCAATACCTTGGCAGTATGGCCAGAGGATGGTGGTGGGGCATCGTGATTGAATGAGTTCCCAGGAAAAGACGAGTCCAGACATGTAACATGTCAATCATCCCTTGCGCTATGCATTTTCTCGTGTCAATCAGTATGCTAATTACAGTTAAGCTTACCACATTGGATGACAGGAGCCACGTGATTTAACGATGGGGAGGGATTTATGGACACCCTCTACATCTAACATCCAATCAGAACAGGGGTGATCTGCGGCAGTCAAATGAAAACTGACACAAAAGGCGCCAGAGATCAAAGGAAAAAAAGTTGTCAAAATAATAAAGGAGAGAACAAAGGAAAAGAACAAAAGAAAAAGGTGTGAAAATCCAGCCCCAAATCGCCCCACCTCTACTTGCATATAGCTATCAACCAGGCTTGTAAAATCAGTGATTTGTAGCGGTCTCTTGTATCAGCTAAACGTGCATCGTGTACCTATATGTGCTGCTTATGTTCCTCATGTATTGAGAACACAATTACAGATGTGAAAGAAGGGATATGCCGTGTTCACATCATTCAAACTTATTCCAGAAATCGTATGCTTTATTGGATCTCTCCCATGCTCAATAACACGAGCTACAGCCTTCTCACACCTGCAGGAAAAGTATTCCCCATTTAAAAATGATTGTGTATTATGAGTGTCAGTAGCATGCTCACCGAATATCTAGCTTTCGGTGAAGAGATTATAATAATGCCTCGTATTGCGTTTTTGGCCAACAACACTCCCCACCCATGATGACTACTTTATCATGTTCTGTATAGTGACAACATAAAACAATTTTGTAATGCTGAATGGTAATGAGGGACCGTTTATTTCCATGGTTATGCCAATTCTAGCTAAGCTCCGCCAACGGTTTGCGGTGTGTTAGGATCGAGTTATATACTTTGAATCCTCAATTCATAGAATCCTAGTTTTGATGTACACTGTTGACTATTTTAAAATCCGTTTGACTGGGAGCTGTTACTGCCTCTGGCAGCGCCAGCTCACATGCCGAATCAGTTTCAAAATATTAAACAAAGAGAAACAATATCGTACACTTGGCAGTCTAGTCACGCTTCATGACGAATTTATGATTGTGACGTCGGCCTACATGTGTGTAATTAACAATGACGGCATATAACTGATAATGTTGATAAATTGATGTTGAACTACTTATCAATTGTTTGCCAATACTTTCTGTTAATCATCACAATGCATATTTCTTTGTTTAATGTCTATACCGTATGTTTTGTAACAACCCATGTCTTACTGTGATATCTGCTGAAACGCGGTCATATAATTGACTGTTTATTGGATACGGAACCTGTTGAGACTCAATTAGAGCACCAATTATTTTGTTAAGAACATTGGAACACAAGCTGATTTTGCCTATGATACTTCCATCTGCATATTCACAACAGAATGCTTAGAAATAAAACTGTTAAAATTGTATCCATTTAGAAGGTTAAATTGTGTGCCTAGAGGTAATGCAACGAGATAAATCTCAGCAAATATTGATTCCATTACGTATGAATTAATGCACATTTTATATTTTGAATTAGAATAAGGGGCCCGTTGTGAATGGCAGAGACAGCGCCCAGTCAAATTAGCTTCAAAATATTCAGCAGAATGTTTATTAAATATTACAGACATAGAATTCATACAACCTGATTGTTTACAACGGACTAAACCGAGTCATTCATGATGTAATCGCAGCACCCTACACGTCACACAGTCGATTGTGATGTCATGCGATGGATGGATAAACTGTAATGGTACATTAAGTGACAAATCAGATCCGTTCATTAATCTTTTTATTTTTATCTCACAGCATAAGCTGTATATAATGGCCACCTAACGAGGCGCATGTATAATTACTGCATTCTGCGGCTGTAGTAGTAGAAACATCCCACAGCTGTAATCAGTCCTTCTTCGCGTTTGCCCACTGTGTCTTGTCCTCAGCTGAAATCCTTAGCTTCCTCAGGTCCATTCTTGACTTGAGTGTACCTAATCCTACTTTCTTGAGGTCACCTCATAGCACGCTTAGCAGATTTATGCAATGACGTCCTCTCCTGGCTTTGTCTTTGCTGGCTCCGAATAGGGCGAATTCCAAGGCTCTCTGTGCTGGTGTCTCTTCTGCATCCTTAGCACATGGCCAACCATGGACCATCTTTACTGGGCGACTTTTACAGACAGCGGCGACGTATTACACATCTTGCATAGTGTATCGTTGGAAATTATGCTGTCTGACCATCAGTGTCCAGTGATGGTCCAATCATTTATTCAATCCCGACTGGTTGTATTTCTCTAGCATAGTTGTTTTGACGACAAAACATGTTCTTGCGTATAATAGGTGTTAGTTCATCCTCCTGATTTACACATTTAACCCTCAGATGTGTTCATGAAAATTCAAATTTACTCATAGAAAATGTCCATTTGCAGACCAAGAAAAGACTAGTTCTGATAACATTACCAATGGAATGCCTGGCTCTGTTATCGAGCCACTCATTCAAGTGGTACATTTTCAAAAACAGTCATCTCTTGATCTGCAGACGGACATTTCTCTAGAACATTTGCAGAAGCCGTTTTTTGTTTTATATGAGCGTTAAATGGGGGTGTGGACCACAAAGTAGGCAGACGTTCACATAACAAGGTACGAATTGATTTCCATTATTATTGCAACCTAGTCAATAACATCAATGATGCATTTCATAGTGTTGACTCTTAGATCTTATGTGTTATCGTTGTTCGCGCAAACAATATTCTCTATATATACACACGGTCACTGGTTCTATATACAATTGGTATGCCCTTACATGGACATCTTTGGCGTCCACTACAGCTAACTGACTTAGTATTGTTTAAATCTCAATAGATGTAAACTCATTTAGTGATTACTGTGACGTGAATGCTTATTTATTGCATCTGTATTTGCATGCTCCAGGAACAGTACACGTCCGCACAATAGCGTACTGAGTACAGAACTGAACTCATGAATCCGATCATTCATTCAAATATATGACGTCATAATAAATTACGTTACCATGCAGCTGACATCACAATCAATATGGAGTAGAATTGAACTATCGGCAAGTGTACACATTGAATGTCATTGATGGATTTTCTATTTAACAAACATTATGTTGACTATTTTGAAACATGGTTGGCTGGTAGCTGTTGCAACAGCACCCAGTCAAACTAATTTCTAAATAGGCAACACCTTACATGTGTAGGTACCTTGAGATTTGAATTTTGGAAATTCAGGCTGCAAAGCATCAAGTATATTCCAACAAGCATGAACGGTAGGCTGCTCTTAGGTAGACATAGGCGGCTCTAGTTGGAAAAGGATCCCCCATATGGTGGGATTATCGGGTGCAGTAGAAATTTGTTCTCCACTAAAGCCGTGGCCAAATCCATTTTCCTTCAACACTGTCCACTTCTTTGTTTTTGTGTCATTTAGACTACGCTGTGCTACATGTGAATACATCAGGCATCGGTCATTAATGGAGAAATCCAGTTTAACCATCAATCATATGACTTCATAATCAACTACGTGATATATATGCTGACGTCATATTGGCATCATAATGAATTGCGTCATGATGACGAGAAATAATCTTAATAGTCCGCCAGCTTGCTTATGTTTAACTTCATTTCTGTGGCAACCTTTTTAAAGCTGAGGTGTTATCCAGCCCTGGTTGGCAAACGTCTCCTCTTGGTTCATAGGCATAGCCTGAGAGAGCAGAGAGCATGAGAGGGCTGGGTCTTCAGATTCACTTAAAGATAACCAACCAATGCAATCATTTTTGTATTATCATCATGATCTATTTAAACATATTTGCGAGACATGTTAACCGTACACAACTGGGTAGGTCTTCTTTTACCAGGTGTCTTAGCCACATAATTAAGATCTTTATATAAGCGATGGTAACGGGCCTTCATATTTAGGTTGAAAAAGATCATCACCTGTTGCTGTTGCATATGATATTTTGATCCCAAAACTGGCATACGTCGTTGGACCACACAGTAATGCTTCCACCTAATTCTGGAAAACTTCCTTGAACTAGAAGCAGAGATATTGCAGAATCATTAAGATCATGATGACGCCGACGATGACGATGACGACACTACCGCCGCCGAGGCCAAGGCCGACAACAACGTCGTCGACGACGACGACGACGATGTTAACGACGACGACAACAACAACAACAACGACGACGACGACGACCAGCACTCCATACTCGCATTAGCCCTGGCATCTAGGGTGAACATCTCTCACAGGAGCATGTAAAAGTACGAGATCTCAACTCTCCAATGTTCTGGAAACATGGCGTATATACTTAGATACGATTTGTTACTCGAGTATATGGTGGCATTATCAAATATGTCACATGTAGGCGGACTTCACCATCAACATGCTTAATGAATGACGTTACGCATCTAGCGACCTCGCGAACATTGAATAGTCCGTCAAGTGTACAAATTGTTTATCTTTGATGGATTTACTATTTAATAAGCATTTTGTTGAATATTTTGAAACTAATTTGAATGGGTGCTGTTGCTGTCATAGTAAATGGGAAGCAACAACACCCGGTCATATTAGTCTCAAAATATCCAAACAGCCTAAATGTATAGTTACCTTGAACATGGTATTCTGGGAAGCCTGTGCTTATAGTATATAAATCGATCACAATACGCGCAATACATGGGCGGAACAGGGCGAGAAATGGGATCACTCTATTATCTATAAGAAAAAACTATCCTACATCTTATGGGAGATGTGTAATTATTTGCATATTATATCATCTAATCTTGATTAGACTTTTAAGAACCCCGTGCTATTTTCCGGTTCCTTGAGAATGAATCTGGATCCATTCGAAGAGAATACCAATGATGACAGGTACTCGAACATGCTCATCTCAGAACATACGTGTTGGGGGGGGGGGGTGTTGTCGGAAAGCCTCGACCACGGTGTTAGAGAAGGTGGGAAGAATAGATATTATAGATGTTAATTTAGGAATCCATGTCTAGCTATGCCCCTCCCACATCTAGCTAAGTTCCGCCCAGTGTTTACGCATTTATGCATGGTTGGAATCGATATAAACATTTAGAGTCTGAATTCCTAAATTGTAAATTTCAAGGTAACTATACAGGTAAACCGTTGATAGAATTTGAAGCTAATATGATTAGCCTAGCAACAAATCCGAAGTCATATTAGTTTTAAAATATTCAACAGAATGCGGATTCAATAGTAAATTCATGAAAGACATACAATTCGTACGCTTAATGGCAGACTTTTCAATTTTCGTGATGGAGTTCTACGTCATTGGGAGTATGACATCAGCAAATAGGTGACGTAATTGTTTATGACATCATGTACTTGAGTAGCGGATCGGATGTCTCCATCTCAATCATTCATTAGCCCGTTAACATATGGAATATCAGAATATCGATTTGATGACAGATATAGTCGAAAGTTGTTGCATATTCTGTAACTAATTCTGTTTGAGCTTAGTTGAGGATTCCAGTTTATTCACCAATCATATGACGTCATAGTCAACAACACGACGTGTAGGATGGCGTAATGATACATGATGCCATGAATGGCGCAGATTAGTTCATCACGATTGCTTAATGCACGTTTCCAGTTTATCCATCCATCATATGACGTCATAATCGACTACGCCATGTGTATGATGACGTCAGGATAAATACCTTCATGAATGATGTAGATAAGTTCAGCAGAAACGCTTACTTGATGATGGTCTAAGCGTTGTTGGAAGAAGTGTATGTCTTTCCTATTTAATAAACATGTTATTGAATATTTTGAAACTTATTTAACTGTTTGTCTAATGTTTACCTGTATAGTTTTCTGGAAATTGATAGTCAGGGTGTACAGAGATCGGCCGACTACCATCACGGGCCAAGTATAGGTAGAGCCTAGCTAAAGATGGGCGTGGCATGGCTAAGACTGGATTCCCCCTTTAGCTACAGGTTCACTTCTCAGCTCAAGTTCCCCATTGCCACTCTGATATGCATCAAAATGAAATCCAGTGAATATATATAAACACTGCTCTACTCCTGTGATTCGTAATAATCTTTGTATACACCTGCAAGAGTAAGGTGTATAAAGTAATCGCCTTGCATGTACGTGTGTGTGTGTGCATCCGCGTGGGTGTGCGTGTGCGTACTATCGGCACCCGAACTTTTGTCCAGATCGTCGTTTCAAGAGATTTGCACACACAGTCACCAAGGTTGGTGTATGGGTTCATCATAGCCTTCAGCCTGACCTACTTTTCACACTTCACTAACCGTCATAAACAATTCGCTATGGGGTGTACTTCCAAGGTTTTTTTTATCCAATACTTGGTGTGTGTATGCCATAGCTGCAGCTTTGAACAATGATGTTTTCCACAGTGTAGCCAAACCTGGTTGTGGATGCATTGTAGGTAGACTGTGTATCATGTTGTCAAAGTGGGTCAACGTGATCTATGTGTCACAGATGATCATAGGAAATTCCTCTCTGGGGTTAGGCTTAAGAGTGTTGTGTATGTATTAAACTGTCTATGAATGCATTGCAGTTGTAGTATCAAAGATAGACTTGTGTTGCCGACTTTTCATGGTTCACACACTTTAACTAGATGCGTTCAACGACAGGCAAGGTCATAGGATTAAGCAGAGGCCATCCTGTGTAATGCATTGCCCCACCAGCACTCTAGTTATAACTGTAATCAATGAAGTATCTCCACACCATCAGACTGATCCACTCCACTACGATTTGCCGCTTTTTGATCTCATCAGGCGGATGTATGATCCGAACCCAGGACATTTGATTTACGAGTCGGCCTCCTCCTTCTGGTTACAGCACTACATCAAATGCTGACAATTACTGGGTGGGTGCATGCATGCAAGCGCAAATAAAAGTTGTTTTTATTACAAATTTTAATTGATATACATACAATTGTGAGAGACATGAAGGAATATGATAATACATTTGAACTGTACATGTAGGTGCTGATTAGAAACCAATCCTTTATGGCATATGCCGTTGTCACTTTGGACAAGATCAACGACGTTTACATGGTCTTAAAAGTGTCCAAGGTTGGGACTGAAGCTATCCTCACTTGATGCGAAATCCAGGATGGCACTGCCCGCCGAGGGAAGAAAGAACATCAGAGTTGTGTATGGCATGCTGTGTAGGTAGCTGATATTTCGCAGTTGTACAACTGCCGAAACATTGGTGATTACATGTATTACATATGCATGATTACTGTAATCTGCGGCTGTAGTAGTAGACACATCTTACAGTTCAAATCCGTCCTTCTTCACATTTTCCCACTGTGTCTTGTCCTCAGCCGAAATCCTGAGCTTCCTCAGGTCCATTCTTGACATGAGTGTACTGAGTCATGCTTTTTCTAGGTCACCTCGTAGCACGCTTAGCAGATTTGTGCATTGTCGCCCTTTCCTGGCTTTGTAATTTCTGGCTCCGAGTAACGCGAATTCCAAGGCTTTCTGTGCTGGTGTCTCTTCTGGCATCCTTAGTACATGGCCAAACATGGACCAACTTTGCTGGGCGATTTTACAGACAGCGGCGAATTATTACACAGCGTGTATAGTGCATTATTGTAAATTATGCTGTCTGACCATCGATGCCCAGTGATGGTACGTAGGTGTTTGAGGTGGCAGGCATCGAGTTTGTCTAGAGCTGCCTTTGGAACTATGCAGCAGTTGCAGTTATACAGCAATCAAGTATGCGCAGGTTGCATTGTAAAAACGTAGCCTTTCTATCAAGGGAATCCTTGATCCACGAATCCATAACTTCCAGAAGGATTGAAAAGCTATGTTACCCATGACACAGCGTGCAGCAATGTCAGCAAAGCAATGAGCCCAGGAGTTTACCCTGACTCCATGGTTCGCCGCCATGAAGGGAATCGTCATTTTCTTTAGTTCCATGCTCTGTAGATAGATATATGTGGGTGAACTCTATTTTGAATTCGTTCACAAAGAGATTTTCAATTTTTAGTTTGCTTGCAGCTATTGGGATAAGTTCGGCAAGGGTTTTCTTTCCTCATCTATGAAGTCCACTTCGTCGGTATATTCCATCTCTAACGGCATCCCCAGTATTGACACTGGGGATTTGGTCTTGTGGAACTTTCCCGCACGGATTTCAATGCAGCAGCAAGGTAACAGGTGAAGAGCACTGGAGATCGACCATCTCCCTGTGGGGAGCTGGTAGATGGCGCAAGCTCTACAGACTTCACTGACGTGACTCATACTCTCAGCTAGGTCCCTGCAAGCAGTAGCCCCACTAGTAGTAGCTCATCTTCATTGCAACTGGCCTGGCCTAGTTCATCTAGGATCTTTGACCGTTTAAATAAATCAAAGGCTCATGACATGTCAATGCCCATTTTGTGGATGTCCAAGTGGTTGGGCATGACCATGGACACAAGCATGCATCGAGCCCATACAATGTCTGCACAGCTGCATACACGTTTGAAGCCAGTCTGACAACACGATCTGTTGAAGTCGTCGATCTTGTCACGGATGTGGCATAGCGTGACACTGGCTAAGAGTTTCCGTATGCTGTTGAGGAGCACAATGGGCTGCATAATGGCTGGGGATGGGGGTGTCCAGGTGGCGTTCGGGGCCTGGGTAGTGGGTTGATGGGATGGTGGTGTATACAAGTGAATTGATTATGTGCGTGATCGGTTTTGAGATAATGTCACTTGCATATTTGAATTGTTCATTGCCCATGTCATCAGGCCCAGATGCACGCCCATCTTTAGGGCTGTAAGTTCCTTTTCAACGTCTGTTGTTTTAATTGTTGTTAGTAATGGCATGGGGTCACCTGAGAACGGGTGCAAGGGCTCATCATCGTGGTCAGCGAACTGTTCCTTGAACCATTCTCGAATCGCCCGAGCAGGCGAGCATTCCCTCCAAAATTAAAGAACACTGTCTCGTCCCAGCTATTCGTATGGCACGTGCATAATCAGTTAATTTGCCAGTACCTTTTAAAATATTGCTTTAAAGATCAGCGAGTCGAGGGCTGGCTAATTTAAGAAACTAGTTTGAAGTGGCTTTCAGCGCCGATGCGATGATCAGGTCCAACACTTGTACGTTTATATATACATATATGGGAATTTAAGTTGTCGTACCGAGGAGTGGCCGCTACGCCGTTTAGATATAAAGGTTACGAATGTGTAGGTATAAAACCTGTGCCTCGTTTGGGCATCCGACAAAATACAAGGGGATAACATTATCTGCAAGGAGAAGCTTTCGTCTCACTGAGGGTAATGCCTCGCGCAGGCCTCCATCTCAGAACCAACTCTATGGCAAAAGCGGAGGAGGAGTATCAGCCTGATCGTCCTAAACCGGCAATGAAAAAGATGGGCTGAATTGCATGTATATCCTAATTATATTTTGGGATGTGTACTGTATTACGTGTAGGTAGATATGGCTAGATGGTTTCAATGGAAGTCGTCCAGGCCGAATCTCTATAGGGAAGTTTTAGTAGGTGCTGCTTTATTTCGGCGGGCCTTCTGATGGAGCTAGGCTACACAATTACGCGTTAGGTCCCGACACAGAGATGCTTTGGCCGCTGCTGTCATATTCCTACTTAATGAAACAGATCGTCTTCCTGGCGATTGTGCTCGAGCCCCACCCCCTCTCGAGTCTGACTAATTGAACAAGCACCTTAGGTCAACTGCGCTACAAGATTGCCAGAGCGACTGGTACTGTAGCCGAAGAGTGACTCCTAACTAAGCGTCTTACGCAATCACATAGAACACTTGACAAGCGTACAAGACAAGACAGAAGCCTTAGCTAAGCACCGTATCTATTTGTGACGAGAACGATCCGTTTAGACTTGTTCCCTAGGAGTTTTAGTTGCGTTAGGAGTAGGTTGAAAATGCCCATAGGTTCACTGCTAGGACTGTGCTACTATAATTAATGTGTTCGCAGTGAGAAACCTACTTTGGCTTAAAGACTACGTTATTAGGTAGAATTGGAAGTAGTAGCGGAAATGTGTGAAACGTGACCGCTTTGGTCCTAGCCGCTGGGAAACCCCAGTAGTTTCAGTGATTGGCTCTAACCAAATCGGCGGAGCCGATGACAATTCATGACAATTCGGCCGCAAAAGACTGTTGGCCGAATATATAAATACGGTCCACTTATGTAACGGTGGTGGAACCGCGAAAGCGACTTTAAATTCATCAGTCGACTTTCGGTGTAGCAGCCATCCCTAACTACTGATAATACCTATACGAGATATATAAGCGTATATACCGTTAAGGGAATTGTGCCGTTTCGCGAGTCTACAACAAATGCGCGAGAAACGGCCATAACGAAGGCGGATTGCATTAAGAATCTGCTAGTTTGTGAGTTTTTGAGGGTCTCTAGTGTGAGTTAAAGCGAGCGCGATATTTTCTGTGAAAACCAGAAACTAACTAAAGATAGAAAAATGTTCTAGATAAAAATGTTCTAGAAACGGCGCACGCCGTTACAATATATACAGGTAAAAGGCCAATAAGGTCTAAACTGGCCTGCAGCACCTGCTTTACATCAGTAAAACAGTAAATCAGAATCATCAAGATTCATCTACAACAACACAGTCATAGATGAGTCTCATGAAATTGCAAATAAATTTAATGAATATTTTACTAACATTGGACGAAATTTGTCTCAGAAAATTCAAAGTAACTCAGATGCTAGCATACACAATTATCTGACAGGTGACTGTCAACTTTCTATTTTCTTAAATCCCACTGATGCATAGGTGATATTTAAAGTACTACCCTGATGAAAATGCTGGAATTAATAAATTTAATGGAAATTATTTTAAAATTGCACCTCACAAATACTAACTCCACTCAATCAGATTTGTAATTTATCTCTGGCATAAAGTGTGTTTTCATCACTATTAAAAGCAGCACGCGTGGACCTATATATAAGGCAAACTATTGCTCTAATTTCACTGACCATCGGCCAGTCTCAGTACTACCACTTTTCTCGAAACTTTTAGAAAGACTTTATTATTATCGGCTAACTAAATACTTAAACAAATACTCTATAATGTTTCAATCACAATATGGCTTTAGAGAAAAACATTCGATAATGTAACTTGTAGATATGATTGAAAGAATCTCAGACTCTCTTGAACAAGAACATACACTAGGAATATTTTTGGATCTTTCAAAAGCTTTCTATACCATAGCTCATAACGTTCTAGCAAAGAAACTATCATACTATGGAATTAGAGGTGTTGCGCTCGATTGGCTTAAAAGTCATTTAACCGATCGAGTGCACTGTGTTCAATATAATGGAGTACTGTCTGAAAGTGGTAAGCTGGTCTGCAGTGTTCCTCATCACGGAACAATACTTGGCCCCCTGCTGTGTTTATTATATATGAATGGCCTACCTAAAATCTGTAACCACTTATCCTTAATACTGTTTGCAGAGGATATCAATGCATTCGGCAGCAATACCAATAAAGATACCGTTTACAAAAATGCAAATGAGGAAATGGAAAAGGTAATAGAATGGTTTAATGTAAATAAATTATCATTAAATGTTAGTAAAACAAATTATATCCCATTTATGAATATGAAGAAATCAAAAAGTACCAAACCCCCCAAAATTCTGATAAATAATCAAGAAATACACAAGGCTCAATTTGTCAAATTCATAGGTGTATATTTGGATAAAAACCTTACTTGTGAGAAACATATAGATATTGTAACAACTAAGGTTGCAAAGAACATTAGTATCATGCGTCGACTCAAAGCCTACTTACGACACCTCCTTTTTAAAAAAACACTTTATAGCACACGAATACTCCCACATATCACATACTGTAACACCATATGGACTAATACATATCAATCTAAACTCACAAAACTTAAATCACTATAAAAGAAAGCCATCAAACTTTTTTCACAAACAGCAGAGTGCCAAAATATGGTCAAAACTGAACAGTGCATAAAGCTAGAAGATATTGAAAAAATTCAACTCTTCTCCATTCTTCGAGACTTTCACAACAAAGAGTTGCCATCCCCACCATCAACACTTTTCAAAAATAACACAGAAATACACTCGCCCAACACCAAGTAGAAAATACACACCGGCTACTGGCGTACAGAAAGGCCGAAGCAAAAACCGACCACGCAAGCCATTAAAATTTGGAATAACACTGACACAGATAATTACCCAACAATCATATAAAGGAAGTATAACAAATATGACAATAGAAAAGTATTAGACCAACCCTTAGTACCCTGCATTATAATAACTCGTCTTCCCCTCAATAACAGGTGTTTGTTCTATTAATAGTGCCGCTTAAGTTGCTGATGTCCTAGGATAGTGCTAGGACAGCAATGAAATGAGCCAACAGTGATCCTCGAAACAGACACTTGCTTGCCATCCAAATGTGTTACCCAACTTATGAGAACAGGGTGATAAGGGCGGACATGATCACAGCCACCATCATGGATGTTGTAAACTATGACGCATTCAGACACCACAGTAATGAATACAATACTACATGTATACGATTACAATATTATCTGCAACAACAAGTGTATTACCTCTGCTGCTGCTGCTGCTGCTGCTGCTGCTGCTGCTGCTGCTGCTGCTGCTACTACTACTACCACTACTACTACTACTACTACTACTACTACTACTACTACTACTACCACTACTACTACTACTACTACTACTACTACTACTACTACTACTACTACTACTACTACCATTACTACTACGACTACTACGACTACTACTGCTGCTGCTGCTGCTACTGCTACTACTACTACTACTACTACCACTACCACTACTACTACTACTACTACTACTACTACTACTACTACTACTACTACTACTACTACTACGACACATACATATACGATGAACACCCCCCCCCCCTCCTCAATGCCCCTGGCTAAGCCCTGTCCCTATGCTGCGTACGCTATCAGCAACAGGAAATAATACTTGTATGTGGGTGATACATGTACATGTAAATCGAGCAAGAATGGGTATATATATATATATATATATATATATATATATATATATATATATATATATATATATATATATATATATATATATATGTGTGTGTGTGTGTGTGTATGCGTGTGTGTATATATGCTAAAATACATATGCTTATGTAGATGTATGTGTGTATGTATATATCTATGTGTCGGTAGGTGTATGTGTATATGTATACCTGTATGCATATATGTATGTATGTATATAATATTGTCAAACGCACTGGCTCAGAATTTTCAAAATTGAAGTCTTGTTTATGTTATTCGTTGAGATTGTCATTTTGTTTTATAGACGCCATATGGCCTAATTATAACACAATGATAAATCACCGAGTGTTATTTTGAAAACCTATTTCAATTTGGCTTTTACTAAGATGTCACGTAGATTCGGATTTTTCTTAAATGCAATTACTGGACGCGTGTTGAAAGGTTGTCTGAGATTGTCCTGCAATTTGTGACATACATATTTTAGGATTTTGGCAATTTCAACATTTTTCCGATTGTATGTGAGAGTAAATGGAATAATCTCCCTTTGATCTAATAGGCCTGTGTCAGAATTTATGCCCCGAGGCCATTGTGTTTCTAATTGTTTAATCCAGAACGATTATCTTAGTTTTCTTTGTTTATCAGTTTCCTCTGTTGTGTCTGAAAGAGGTAGCTGTTCGATAGGCATAATTTCAAAGTCACGAGAGACTGAATGAGCAGGAAGATTAAAATGTTCAGCCACATGCGTGTCTTCCCCATGTCTAATATATGAGAGGTGTCTAGTTGCACGCCATCTTAGTGGATTTTCCGTTTCGCCGACATACTGCTTTTGACACAATTTGTATGAAATTAAACCAATATCATTTTTAGAATCACAATCTAAATTTGACTGAATTTGAAATTTGCTTTTGTTTTGAAAGCTTCCGAATGTACTCTGGGAAGGAAGAAATTTATCCAATTTGCACCTTTTCTTTTCGCATTTCCGAGATCCTCTTTCACCTACAATCGGGCAATTATGACAAATTTTGGTAGGCCGAGAATTTCTGGCATTATCCGGAATGAGTTCCAAATTACGCAGAGTTTCAGACTTTATTTTACGTAGGAACCGAGAAGAGTACCCTTTCGGGATGAGAGCTTGGAATGGGGTCGAACATGATTCAAAGTTTTTCCTATCACTCGAATTTCTATGAAAGCGAATTATTTGTGATTTTACAAGTCCCTTGAAAGTATACGGTGGATGGAACGATTTCTCGTGCAGTAGTTGATGGGAGTCAGTTGGCTTAAAATAAACTTTGTAGTCTAAGTAACCAGTTGTTTCATACTTTATACATTTGTATACGGTTACATCCAGGAAATGTACAGACATCTCATCAATTTCAGCTTTTAGTTTGATATTCGGATCATGATTGTTCAGAATGGCTAAAAAATTCGTTAAATGCTTCTCTAGTATGTTGCCAGATCATGAAAATGTCATCGATGTACCTGCGGTAAATGAGTGGCTGATTTGGACACTTGTTCGCTGCTTCATTTTCCCACTCTCCTATGGAAGGGTTAGCGAAACCTGGGCCGAAACCCTTACCTATTGCGAAGCCACAAATCTGTTGGAAAATTTCACCAACAAATTCAAAGTCATTACCTTTCAGACTAAGCTCCAATAGAGCTATTACGTCTCTGCCAGGCCTGTTGGTGTCGGGGTAGTCGGCAAATGCTCTACGGATTGAATTTAGGCCCTTTTCGATATCAATGTTTGTGTACATAGCATCGACGTCCATCGTAATTAAGAATGAATTTGGATGGACTGAGATCTTAGAGACCTGGAATAGGAGGTCTTCAGTGTTTTTCAGATAGCTAAAATGTCTGTTCGCAATTGGCTGAAGATGGTAGTCGATAAATTCACTAACCATATAATTATGATTCCTAGCCACAATCTGAAATAATGGGTCTCCCTGGTGGAGTCATTGGGTCGGTCCAAGAGTCATGGACTTATGGATTTTAGGAAGAAGACAAAATGTACGTGGTTTCGAATCATCTTTTGCAAAGAGGTATTTAAATTGCTTTTCAGTTATCTTGTTATTAACCATTTTTTTGGAGAATTTCGTTAATTGTGCTACAGTTATTTTGCCAAAGTGGTTTATTTAGCTTTTAGTAATGTTTCGGATTACTAAGCTGTCTATGTGCTTCTTTGATATAGTTATCCTTATCCATTATTACAGTAGCTGATCCTTTATCTGCAGGTTTAATGACAATTTCATTATTTTAGATACACCTTGTAGGGCATGGCGCTGCTCATTTGGAAGTGATGTATTTTGAATACGCTCTGAATATAGTTTTATACTTTCACCAATTGCTGGGTCAACCAGTTTCAAATTTGGTGCCCAGCCTGTTTTCTCAATGAATGGTGGAATGTTGCCATTCGAGTTTCGAAAAAATCTGCCAATTTGACGCGGTGACCAAATTCAGCAGTTTCAATAAGGCCATTTTCTAAATCTGCATCCAAACCAATTTTGGGTTTCGGAGTTGGTACAAAGGTTAATCCAAAATTAAGCAGCGATTTTTCGGTTTCGCTTAACTGAGAACCAGCTAGGTTGACAATATTACTGCCTAGTCCACTACTGCTACTACTATGACTACCACCACTACTACTACTACTACTACTACTACTACTACTACTACTACTACTACTACTACTATTACTACTACTACTACTACCACCACCTTTAAGACGTTTAATACTACCACTACTACTACTACTACTACTACTACTACTACTACTACTACTACTACTACTACTACTACTACTACTACTACTACTACCACACTACTACTACTACTACTACTACTACTACTACTACTACTACTACTACTACTACTACTACTACCACTACTACTACTACCACTACTACTACTACTACTACTACTACTACTACTACTACTACTACTACCACTACTACTACTACTACTACTACTACTACTACTAATACTACTACTACTACTACTACTACCACTACTACTACTACTACCACTACTACTACTACTACTACTACTACTACTACTACTAGTACTACTACTACTTCTATTACAATTACTACTACTACTACTACTACTACTACTACTACTACTACTACTACTACTACTACTACTTCTACAACTACTACTACTACTTCTACAACTACTACTACTCTACTACTATTACGACACATACATATACGATGAACACCCCCTCCCCAATGTCCCTGGCTAATCTCTGTCCCCATGCTGCATACGCTATCAGCAACATGAAATAATACTTGTATGTGGTTGGTACATGTACATGTAAATCGAGCAAGAATGGGTATATATACATATATATGTATGCGCGTGTGCATACATGTGTATATATGATATAATACATATACTTATGTAGATGTATGTGTGTATGTATAGATCTATGTGTAGATAGGTGTATGTGTATATGTATACTTGTATGCATATATGTATGTATGTATGTATGTATTTTTATTTTTATTTTATTGACGCACTGGCAACGTGCGGCTTCAATTTCCATGTGCTAACTTAGCCGACAGTCATGCACCCATTAGTTTAATTTGTTGATCACCATCCCCCGGTCGGGGGATCGAACCGCCATTCTGCAACTCCGCATAGCATCAGCAACCAGGCATCTTTCCACTGGACCACCGCACCAAGACTAATAAGTCAAGGATTGGCCGACCAGCTTTCACATGTCTGATATACTGACACACTGACGATTCATATGGGACTATCTGTGGATGCACCTGCCACAATTCAATCCTAGGCCTTTACGCCTATTGTACTCTGACTCCAGCACGGCTCTGGCAGTATATGTATTTTTATTTTTTTGACGCACTGGCAACGTGCGGCTTCAATATCCATGTGGTAACTTAGTCGACAGCGTGCGTGCGTGCGTGCGTGCGTGCGTGCGTGCGTGCGTGCGTGCGTGCGTGCGTGCGTGCGTGCGTGCGTGCGTGCGTGCGTGCGAATGTATGTATATACATGTGTCCTCGCCCATGTCTAGTAAAGCTCCGCCCACGTGTTCGCTTCGATTTATATATATATATATATATATATATATATATATATATATATATATATATATATATATATATATATATATATATATATATATATATATATATATATATATATATATTGAACGTTGAAGTCACCGAATCCCAATTTCAACCTAACGACACAGGTGCGCTACTGACTATAATTGAAACTACCTTGATTGGGTGCTGTTGACGTCATATACTTGAATGTCAGATCGGATCCATACATTTAGTACCAGGTCACTATCTTGTTACAACAGTACTATAGAATTTTGGAAGTGTAGATACCAAAAACGACAATATACGGGCTGCCACCGTTTATTTCCGTATATTGTCGATCAGCCCGAGTAAGGCCATTTTGTAGGTTTAAACACATCGCGTTGCTCGAGCTCTGGCAAAAATATGAAACAAATTGTACTTTCCCACGAAAAACAAAGGAAAATAACACATACTATTGAATAGTTCGAACATTATTAGATCGGAGGACGTTACCGCCTAAGGTAGAAATAATGCCTTCCAATCCCATGGACTTTCCCAGTTTATCCATCAATCATATGACATCGCAATCAACTATGCGACGCTTAATTGACGACGGACTAACCGTTGTTATACGAATTGTATGTCTTTACAATCTAATACACATGCTGTTGAATATTTTGAAAGTAATTTGCCATAAGCAGCAAGAGCGCCAAGCCAAACTAGCTTCAAAATATGTTCTGCATACTTTTCTGGAAATGCAAATTCAAAGAGTGCAGGGATCGATTGATCCCAACACGGGTAACGCGTGTGTGAAGCTTAGCTAGATATGTGTGGGGTGTAGTGAAAACTGGATTCACCCATTACGTTCAAAACATTAAACAGAACATTCTTACGCCGTGTTCAAAACTATACTAGCTACCATGTCTCTGCTTTTTGTTTTGAAACCATAGTGTCTTATGTATAAGTGGTCCTGTGTATAGCACGGTGAATATATCCATGGATGGTAATAATTCCTATGTCACAGGACGTGGTGTGTTCATAGAAAATTCCTGCTTACGTCACAATCGCTGGATACCTTCCAAAAACTTGCTAAATCATGATATGTTTTCGCACTTTGGTTTTTTGGAGCATTGGCAACAGAGTTAAGTTTTTGACACAACGGTGCCCAGATCAAATCGTCGTAGGACAGTATTCGATATCTGACGTCATAATGGCGCCTCCAGTCATGAAATTTCATATAGTCTGTTTTATTGTTAGCTTATCTGAAGAGGTATTTCGCCAAATCTTGTGTTTTTTTTAAATCATCTGCGAAAATAAAGGAATTTGGTGGCGCGAGGTTGATGTAGTCAATCTTCCGTGCGCCCATAACTACTGGAACCACACCAATCGCGAGACCATGCATGAACATTTTTTCAGAAATGTACTCTCTGCAGTTGCTGTTCTCGAAAGCCAGGATAAATTTAAACTTTGTGATTTCCGCGCAATGCGATGTTAGCTGCTGCCCGGCCGTGATGAATCCCGCACATGCGATGCCACAGTTACCGTACGTAACTATGGGCATAGATCTAGAGAGTTCTTTTATATAGGTGAATCGGCCATTGTGGATATATGCCGAATTGCAATTTGAGATAACAGCTGCTGCTATTTGAGATTTGTTATCAAATAGACTGTCATGAACAATTTGTGATTTCTTCAGTTTGAACGTGTAACCGTATGGGAGATAAACATCACTATCGATACGGTATGTCATTGTCCAGTTAAACATATTCCGAAGATGTCCTACATTGAATGGCTGTCCCATAAGTAAATGGAAAGGACTTCCGTCTAATATCAAAACGCACCGTTGCCATGATTTCCGGTCTTTTGGCAGTGCTTCTAACGATGATAATTTTCGCAAAACGATGGCAATGGTATCACTGCTTGGGGTTAATGTCTTGTTTCTTGTCGCTAGACAGTTCCCAATAACTGTTGGCTCCCAATTGGAATTGAAATGATACATGGTCCAATCGATTATTGTGAACTTATATGGAGGTAGACCATTGACGCGAGTCTGGTTCTGCAGAAACATAGCAACGTGATTGCCAGCAAAGTAAAACTCATCCTGCAAATATGTTGGCTGTTCATTATTACCTTTCACATTTGAGCTGAATAAAGCATTACAGAGTATACAGCTTGAATTGTCAGCACATGCGAGTTTTCTGAGTGATTCTAGAGTTGCCCAGTCTGTGGTATATCCCAGTAAACACAAGTCTATGCACAGCGCTCCCATTAGTAGAATAAGCAGACCTTTCCTCACAGTATTCATGGCTTAGCTGAAATTAGAGAAAGAGGTAAGATTGAATCATAAGAGACCTAATGCATGGACATCGAACTAACTACTGACACCGGCCACCACAGGAGAATATGAAATAATGGCACTAGCAAATATCTATCTAAAATGGAGGCTACAGTTGTCGTTAGTAATAGTTCTAAATTTAGCTAGGATATATATCTTGTATCAATAGATGAACACGTTTTGAGTGTGAGGTCAACATACATGTGGCATATGTGATTATGACGTCATGTACTTGATTGACATATCACATCAATCATTGTCATAATAAATGCCAGCAGAACTTTAATTTTGGGATCGTAAGCTGGCTTTTTAACCATTTTAATTTGATCAATTTTTGAAACCAATTTGACAGGGACTCGTTGCTGGCTTAGGCGTCGCTGAACATCTCCATTAATATATCACACAGTTGGCCGTAAAATAGTATGCCAGTGCATCTCATATTTGTAAGTGCCTAAATGGCCGTCCCCTTCAAGCGGGATTTTCAATTGACTCCTTCGATAGCTCTTGTTACCCGTGTATGGTAGCGATCATGGGGAATTGGCATGCATAGATCTTCCTACGATTTACTCCCTGTCGTATTCCGGTGGTTGTGCACACTTGCCCGTTCATTGCGCTATGCCCCTCATTGCATTGCACACGCCATTACTAGCAGGTGGGGAATGTTCAGGTAGTGGTCTCATTTTCAGTTGTCCTGTAGCAGGGGATCATCCGATTCAAGTGTTCTTGGTACAGATTTCCAAACATGTGATAGTTCCATATGTGGCCGGTTATCCACCGGTCGTAGTATCTGTAGCCTGGAGCTGCTGGTACTCTCGATCCACATGTAGGATTCGCTATCTAGAACCCTCACGTTTAACTTATTGGCCATTCTCATCATGCCAAAGGTGATGCCACGGAGAGATCATCGTTACACCATCAAGATGTTCAGTGTGCACCCGAAGGAACAGCTCGTTCTGCATCATGGTTTGGTTCATATGCGTGTTCCTGCAGAGGGAGAAGTGTGGCACCGCAACAGGCATTTCGACATTCGGTTGCAAGCTGAATCCCATGAATCTCGCATTACACCCCATGGCATAGTACCCCTTCCACTTCGCATATTAGGCAGGTCCATAGGCCAGTAGCGCCATGACTCGGTACTCGTCGTTCATGTAGGTGGTGTCTAAAGTGATGTTGTTCTGTACAATCCCCACATGCTCACAATCCGCTGGGTCTCTTCATCCTTCCCCACGGTGCTCTCGAGGTTGAACTTAAGCATCATGCGCAAAAATGCATGGATCTGTCTTAGCATGGCGAAGTCGAAGTACTTCCCAACCACGGAGAGAGGCTTCCCATCATAGATACCATTGATTCGTATAATGCGATTTCGCGGGCTCAACCGCCCGATCCGGATATTGTACATACTGCTTCATGTTTAAGGTATCTTTACAACGTCTCTATACAGACAAATTAAATGTCCCCCATGTTCAGTAAGGTCAAGGAGAAAGAAGGATACTCACCATGCCGTACCTGACATCAGTGTGCAGATACACACCCAAGCTTTTCGGATGGGTTTAGCCTTCTTTTCTCTGGCTACTGTATCATGGATCGCTCAGTTGGGTATGAACCGATCCAGGTTAGCTGGGCAAAGAACCGACTGCTCTGAGTTGCTCCAAGCCACGCACTCATTGATTCTATAGGTCAGTGTGCGTGTAGTCACCATATTGAGAGCTCAACATGCCAGTAGGAGATAGCGCAACCACGCTGTGCTAAGAGTATGGGGAATGGCATTCTACGATATAACTATTAGTAATTTAGGGAAGCCTTAGTATGGAACTGTTTCCATCCATCTTGAGAGGAATCGACAGCAGGATTCGTTGGGAAATGCAAATCTCTACTTATTTGAAATCGGTTCAGCCGCGGCTGAGATATCCGTGAAAGGAAATTGGTCTGAATAATTCTCTAAAGTTGGTTTCGATGGCCATCGCGAATTTTTCGGTAGCGTGACATCATAGGCACGTGATCGTCATATACTATCTCCCTCTGAAGTGTGCGATGATTGGTTGAGTTCTGCTGTGGTGACGCTGATTGGTCCCCATGCAATATAAACGGACTTGCTCTGATGATATTCCCCAGTCGGACCGTGGGTCATCTTGAGCACAGAACATTATCCGTGTCTACTGCGTATAGCTCTCTGTGCTAGCAATCTACACCAACGCAGCTTATATCAGTTCCTGTTCTTGTTTCAGAGACACACCACACACCGTGAACTGCAGCTCAATCTGTGCAACCCCGCACCAACCGGGGCTCATAAACTAAATTGAGAGACAGTTACCCATCTGCCAACTTTAGGAAACTTCTGTGAGCAGAGTCGGTGTTTTCAGCCTGTAACATCTGGAACTAGTATGTGAAATGCTTTGCGTGAACTGATATCTCGCCGAACCTACCGTACCACGGCAACCAGTGGAGACTAGAAATAAGCATGTATCTAGTGCATCATTATATTTTGAACTTTCGTTTCTGTCTGCGAACATAGCCCTCAGCGTCGCCAATGAGCTAGGCGACGCGGACCATCTTAAGCTGTAAATCTATCATCACGCCTCTTCAGCAAATGGAGGCATCTTCATCAAGCACCACGTTTAGTGTGCTACTACCTAGCCGTAAATTGTACAGCTATTACTTGTATTATTAATTTTGTGCCAGTTATTATGAAGCGCCAATAACTTCAAATACCGCATCGATTCCAGAGAACTACGCCAACATGCGCTGATGGCTAACAGGCACCAACTTCGCTAACATGCGCAGGCGCCAACTAGACTGTGTATGCTGTAAGTCGAACATTGCGCTGATGACTAATAGGCGCTCAATTTTAGTGTAATTTAGTTATCTTATTTTCTACAGCGCTGATTATAAGTAAGCATCGTAGGTCAGTCTTACCTCATCATATTGTATAGCATTGTAATACGGCGAGCGACGTGTTTAGATATTACTACCTTTTTCATTATTACTTTTTCATTAGGTTAAATAGTTGTATATATATGCGTCAAAAAGAGGTTAGAAAAGAGCAAAAAGAAAGAACAGACACCAACACTCACGATGCAATGAAAGTTGACATTAGTTTAGCAGAACTGAAGAAGTCTATCCGCCAATTGAAGAAGAAGAAATCTCCCGGGCCAGATGGCATTACGATTGAAATGATCCAACATCTTGGTAATGCATCTCTCCACAAGTTGCTAGATATCTTTAATCTCAGTTGGACCAATGGAGAGGTTCCTCAGTGCTGGAAGGAAGCCAGAATGACTCCTATTCTGAGAAAAGGAAAGAAAAAGACGAAAGTGCTGAGCTACCGTCCTATCGGTCTTACAAGCTGCATATGCAAGACCATGGAGCGCATCGTCAACCAGCGGTTGCAGTGGTACCTGGAGTCGGAGAACACTATAGCTTCAGAGCAGGCTGGCTTCAGAACATATGGGAGTACAGAAGATCAAACAACACATCTTGCACAGGTCATAGAGGACACTTTTCAAGCCAAGAAGGTGATGCTAGCTGCCTTTATTGATCTGCAGAAGGCATTTGACAAGGTGTGGAAGGATGGCCTCCCCGTGAAGCTCCGGCGCACAGGCATCGGCGGCAACATGTTCCGATGGACCAAGTCATACCTACACAATCGCAGAGCTAGGGTGCTGGTGGATGGACAATCTGGACAGAATGTATTGCTGAGACAAGGGGTACCACAAGGCGGAGTATTATCACCAACTCTGTTCATACTCTTCATTAATGATATTGTAGCAGAGCTGCCCAATGGGATCCAAGCAGCCCTCTATGCAGATGATCTCGTACTCTGGTCACCGAGGAGTACACAACGACTGCCACGTACAGAATATGCAGCTCGCCTTGGACAGAATTACAGCTTGAGCCAATCGCTGGTGTATTACCATCAACAAAGAAAAATCATCAGCCATGCTATTCTCACTGTCCACCAAAACCAAGGTTGGCAATCTGACATTGGGCGGTACTTCACTCGAGTACGAGGACCAGCGGACATACCTGGGAGTCACCTATGACAGAAGATTAACATGGAAGGAGCACATCCAGAACGCAGAGGCAAAGGCCAGAGGAAAGCTAAACATCATGAGGATGCTGGCAGGAACAAAGTGGGGTGCCAATGAAAGGATCCTCAAGACCATCTACCTAGGTGTCGTACGACCACACCTTGAGTATGGATCAAGCTCATGGATGACAGCAGCTAAATCTCATCAACAGAACCTCGACAGAGTACAAAACCAGGCACTGCGCATCATCACTGGTGGAATGAGATCAACACCAATAGAAAAAATGGAGCAGACAGCAGGCATCCCCCCCACTTAGTAAAGGAAGAGAATGCAAAGCACTGATCCAAGCCACAAAGTTCAAATCGTTCAACAACCACCCGATGAAGATCAAGCAAGCACAGCTGTCTTCAGGAAGACTTAAAAGATCAAGTTTTGTGAAAGAGACAAAAGCACTTCAAAGGAAACACCAAGAAATGTTGTCAGCACAAATAGAAGTCCCAAACCACACCCTTGATCCTCCACCCTGGGAAAACAAACTAGAGAGCATAGCTATTCGCACCACAGTACCTCATCTCACAACCAAAGATGAACACAGTGGTGTGAGCAAGAAGGCCCTGGCCCTAGCCATGCTGGAAGAAATGTACCCTCAGGAGACATGGATTAGGATCTACACAGATGGATCAGCCAAAGGTGCAATTAGAAGCGGAGGTGCCGGACTGCACATACAGTATCCAAACGGACAACATGGGTCAGCTGCAATACCGACAGGCAAACACTGCACAAACTACAGAGCTGAAGTCGAAGCACTGGTCCATGCAGCTAATACCATCAGCAGAACAGCCGCCCCTATTAGCATTGCAGTGGATCCCCTCACACTGTGGAGTCCAAGGAAATGAGGAAGCAGACAAGATGGCAAAGGTGGGTACAGAAGAGAATCAGACAGAAAACATGGTTACGCACACAGAGATGAAGACTATCATCAAGTCACTCTATAGAACACGTCAATCAGAATCTGCCTACCATCATCTCCCGAGGCCAGAGCAAGTGACCATTTATCGTCTCAGAACTGGACATAACAGACTAAACCAACACATGTGCAGGCGCTTCCACCTTACGACACCGCCTGCTTGTCCTTGTGGAGAAGCAGAACAGACCACAGAGCACATACTTCAATGTTGCAGTATGTATCAGCTGCTGAGAGAAGAGATCTGGCCTTTGTCAACCTCTTTTCTTGAAAAGCTCTATGGACCTGTGGAAGAACTGCAGAAAACCACAGATTTCATCTTGAGAGCGGCTCTCCAAGTGTGATACCAGCGATCGAAAAGAAGAAGAAGAAGATATATATATATATATACGGCGACTAAACCTAAATATTATTAAGCTCAGATAAGGCCACGCTCAGGCTTAGCCAAGCTAGCTATTGTCTAAGTAATGCCTAATCCAGCCTCGCTAAGACCTACCCAAGTCTAACTAAGGCATAGGAAATGCCTAGCAAAGCCAAGTCAATGCCTACGTACGGCTAAACCATGCCAGATTAAGGTCTAACTAAGCTCTAGCCAAGTCTTAATGAGGACCAGGTACGGTCTAATTAAGGAATACGTAAGCATAGCTTAAGCCTAGGTAAGACTAAGCTAAGCGTAGATAAGGCACATATTATGCCAGGAAGGTCTAAGCAAGCCTAGCTACGGCTTAGGTAACGACTGGGTAACCAAAGCTAAGGATAGATAAGGCATATCCAAGCCCGGATAAGGCCTAGCCGTAGCTTAGCTATTGTCTAATTAAGACCTAGACAAGACTGGCTGAGGCAGAGCTATGGCCTAACCATGAAGGATAGAGTAGGCCCGTGGGCTAGTAGGCTGGTATACTAGGACTGTAGGTCAATGAGCTAGTAGACTAGGCATGTAGGATAGTGGAATAGTAGGCTGTTAGACCAGGCCTGTAGGCTGGAAAGACCGACCGACAAACCGGCCGAGGTCGAACCAACTGACTGACCAACCAACTGACCCACTAACTCACCCACCCACCGACCGACTGACCATCCGACACCCCAACCACTGACCGACCGAGGTTGGACTGACCGAGGTCGGACAGACCGCCCCACTGACTGACCCACCTACCCATCCACCCACTGACCGACCAACCGAGGTCGGTCAGACCGACCGACCGATAAACTTACCCACCCAAGTCGACCGACCCACCTAGCCACCCACCCACCGACCAAGGTTGGACCGACCGACTGTCCGACCGAACCACTGACCGACTGACCGACCCATCAACCAACTGACCAATCCACCCACTGACCAGCCGACTGGTCAACCGACTGACCGAGGTCGACTGACCGACTGACTGACCGACCAAACCACCGACCGACACAATGACTGACCGACTGATCCACCCACCCACCCACAGATCGACCGAATCAGGTACGACCATCCGACCGACCAACTCACCCACCCACCTACCAACTGAGGTCAGCCCGGCCGACTGACCAACTCACCCACTCAAACATCGACCGACACACCGACCCACCCACCGACCAACCGACTGATGCACTGACCGAGCAACTCAATGACCGACCGAGCGACCGATCCACCCACCCACCCACCGACTGACCGTCCGACCACCAGTCTGACCGACCGAGTTATTACCCACCCACCCGCCCACCGATCGACCAAACGAGGTCGGACCGACCGACCCACCAACTCACCCACCTACCGACTGAGGTAAGACCGACCGACCGACCAACTCACCCACTCAAACACCGACCGACAAACCGACCCGCCAAACGACCCACCGACTGACCCAACAACTGACCGACCCAATGACCGACTGACCAACCATTCTAACCACCCACCCACCGACTGACCGTCAGACCCACCGGTCGGACTGTCCGAGGTCGGACCAACCACAGAGGTCGGACCGACCGACCCACTGACACACCAACTGACCCACCGACTGACCCACCATCAAACCAACCGACCGCGCACCCACTCATTAATTCACCAAATCACGTAGTCACAGTATCACTCACTGAATAACTCACTTAATTTTCCACTCACCCACGCACCCACTTCCCTGTCACACAGCACCCTCACACACCCAACCACTCACGGATGTAAAATGAGAATAATGAATGCAGCATAAACAATTGAATATCTTATCTAACCAACAAAACTGACGCTATCTAGATCCGTCCTTTACCTCCCCGTTTAATTTAATCATCCCGCTGCTCGAATTTGCTCGGGGCGAAATTGCGTGATTTTCGAGGCGAACAGTTGTGTACTACGTCATCATTGTTTTTGCAATGGCTGTTCGCTTTGAAATTTGATAAAATTCGTCAACAATGAGCTAAAATGTTAAATAACGTGAGATATAGGACATATTTAACAAGATTTAAGGTGCGAGCGAATGGATATGTGGATTATACGAAGCAATAGCCGGGGTTTGTGTCGAATATTGTAGCTAGGGTCGATTAAGAGGGGCGCTACCAAGCGGTGGCGGAGTTCTCCAACTTTTGATCATACAAATTGCTCTGACTCTCCCCGGCCCGTCAGTCTGTCCAAATATATGTCACAGGGGCAGGTTGAGTCAGAGCGGACTCGAAATAGGGCGAGGGGTACTGAGGTGATTGCGGTGACAACGCCATCGGACATTGAATGTATTCTCTCTGTAATGGCCAAGCCTCAGAACGGCGGGACAGAGGTACTTAGAGCGAGGATGACCAAAACTGGGAGGGGGGGGGGGGGAGGTGGTGAGTGTGGTTGTCATAGGTTGACTCAGACCATTGTCGAATTGTACGTTCTGTGCCTATGTCGTACTACCCACCGACGACAGATTGCGGTCATCCGGCTCTCTCAATAAAAAAAATATGTTATTACATGTAGATGGTATTGCTCTGTTTACGGTTATTGCTGATGTCCTTCCAAGGGGTGGGGTGTACCTTGCGTTGTGGGGTGGCGATGTTCTTGATGTTGTTCTCCGGTGGTGATGTTCTTGATGTTGCTCTCCTACCGCATATGTAGTTTTCACGTGCTTGCGGAAAGAGTGCGTGTAGGGTGGAAAATGCTGATCTGGTCCTTGTGTGTAGTGATGTCTGATGTATGGGAGTCTGGAGTTGTATGTGATGTTGGTCGTGTTGTGCGGTGGGCGATATCCAGTTTTCCACGTGGAATATGTCGAGTCTGTTGAATGCAAATGTTATGTGTGCAGAGAGTAATTAGTGCACAGCATTCATGTCAGCATCCTTTCCCTTGCAAAGGATAGGTGCATGCTGGTTTTATCGGTTGGTGAAGTACATGGGTGGTGACGACTATGTTACGGAAGTGGTGGGATATAGATTGTCTCTGTTATACCTCCTATAACCGGATGTGTAGGTTTAGTATTTGCGCAATTCAAATTGACGTATTCAGCCCTGAAGGCATGTGTGTTTCTGTTGCTCCTGTCTTGCTGTATCATTGCTGTGTCTGCTCACGTGGGAGTGGGGGTGGTGACGCAGTTTTAGAGTGGGGTACCTCTTGGCCAGGGGTAGGGGTGGGTGGAGTGGTGGACATCTCCCATTACATGACCGTTGGTACTCTGTCATGGTTTCTAAGTACCGGGAAAAATCGATCCGAGCGTCTACTGAGCACGGTGCCTCCCCGCCCACCATCAGCCACCCATCCTCCTGCATCAGCAATCTCTCTCTCATATCTGAAGATGGACAGTCAACCTACGTCGAGTGGGCGGTGTTGCGGGTGTGACTTGGATGGGGTGGTCTTGCGGGTTTGAGGGTTGGAAGGGGTCGGGTTGCTCTGGTTTTCCTGTTCTCTGCAACAGGCGAAGACCTCATCAAGCATCTTCAATTCCAAGCTATTTGTTGCATGTTCCAACCCGCAAGAGGTATGGCTTGAGGCAGCGTCAGCCTCCGTGTGTGGTAACTCTAAAATTGGAGTAATAGTATGAAGTGGGTGGGAATGGGAAGAGGTCGGCAGAACAACATTTCCGTCCTTCCCTTGGACAGCACAAATGAGAAATTCTTCAGATACGACCTCCCAGACGTGGTAGACCCGCTCTGAGGAGGGAGAGGGTGAGTACGTGGCTCGTCATCGTCCTCAGCATTAGCCGCATAGTCACCCAACTCCTGGCTTAGTAGGAGAGGGACTGAACTGGTACCGCAGTGCTCTGTGCTAATGTCCGGAATACTTGTTTCCGTAGACACAACGGTCTTGATACCAGTGTTACGCATATTGGCCAGTCTGAGTTCTGGCACTGGCTCATCGCTAACACAAGGCTTAAGACGATCGAAGTGGATGACTTAGGTCAGGCCATCCGAGGCGCGGATTTGATAGGTCATGTCCGAAATCACATATGGGGTCCTTCCACTGGTAACCGGTCATGACAGGTTTTCTGACACTGGTGCACAGTGGAGAGTGTTTCTCTCACTAGCTCATGGGCCTGTTCTATCCTTTGCCGCATGAGCTATGCGTAGAGAGAGGGTTGAATTTTTCTCCTGGAATTCTGAGCATGGCCAGATCCAAGGGTAAGGCTAATTCACGGCCTAACATTAACCGAGCAGGGTATAACCCGTGCTGGAATGTATAGAAGTTCGTATGCCATGAGCACATCTGGGAGCCGCAGATCCCAATGACGACAATCAAGGTGTTTTTCCTTGGTCAACATCACCGTGAGAGTTATGGTGACCCTCTCTACCACCCCCATCTCCATGTGGCTGATATGGTGTTGTTCTGATTTTGACTATATGAAACATTTTGCAGAGTACAGAGATCTACCGGCTCTCAAAATTACTACCTTGGTCGGAGTGTAACTCATAAGGCATTCCAAAACGGCAGAACACATTGCTGGACAGAACCTCCGCAACTGTGAATGCCTCTTGGTACGGTAAAGCGAATGCTTCAACCCACTTCGTAAAATAGTCTTACAACACAAGGATGTAATTGTTTCCTGCATACATGTACATCGTATGCAAGGGACTGAGCACATCAATAGCCACTCGCTCCCACGGTGCACCCACACTTTTACTTGTCTTTGACAAGGGACACATTTGGCGACCCAAGGTTTGACACTATCATGTATCCCGATCCAGTGGAATCTCACTTTGATCAGCCCGGTGGTTCTCTTCATGGCTAAGTGGCCAGCATTGTCATGTAACTGTTCCAGTATAATGACTTTATAACGCTCAGGATTTATTATCCAGTTATTTATTTGGAGAATGTCGTTGTACATATGGCACTCACCAAACCTCTGATCATAATACTTAACTGTTCCGGATAAAGGGCTAACATATTCCTCTGGCGTATGCACGCCCTCCTAGATCCATGCATATATCCGTTTGTTCATGAGCGAGCTTCTCCACATTCCAGTCTCTGCACTGCAGTTCAGGGAATATGGGGGCTGGCTGTGTTGTATGTGTCACAGTGGTGGCCACTTCTTGTTCAACCTCGAGCCCGATTCTGCATCGGCATTTCCATGCAGCTTGCCGGGTCTATGAACAACATTGAAGCTAAAGGCTTGCAGGGATTCCTGCCACTGCACTACCTGGCCCTCCGGATTTTTTAGGTTTCTGAGCCAGCATAGTGAGGCGTGGTCTGTACATAGTGTAAATGGGCGTCTGTACAGAACGTATTTATAGTACTTAACAAAGTACACCAAGTGGTTGTGTACAGTTTCTCTGTTTTATTCAGAGTATGCGACCCATAACCCAGTACTTGCTCTTTTCCATCTTCTGTGACCTGAGATAGAACAGCGCCTATTGCATAAGCAGACACATCAGTGCCTAAGATGAAATTGAGGTTATGGTTAGGATGAGCAAGAATAGGTGCGCATGTTAACTGGTCCTTCAATGCCCTGAAGGAAACCTCACACTCACTCATCCACTCCAAGGGTTGATTCGTTTCAATGATCTGGAACAGGGGAGATGCAATCTAGCTGAAATGACGGATGTATTGGCGATAGTACTGGCAGAGCCTATTGAAACTTCTGAGAATTTGTTGCAGAAGTTGGCATCTGCCAGTCTGACACCGCTTGTGTTTTTGAAGGTTGTGTGGATTTGAGCTTAAAATTAACGGTGCAGAACTGCATCAGAACTGTGGACAACGTCTGCTCAAACGAAGAGCCAAAAACGATAACGTCGTCAATATAACAGATCTCCCATTGCAGGATAGTTAATATCTGCTCAATGAGACGTTCGAATGTTCCTCGAGTGTTGCACAAGCCATAAGGCATCTTGCGGAATTGGAAAAGACCATCTCTATAGACGAACGCGGTCTTCTCCCTATCACCATCAGCCATGGCTACCTGCCATGAACCATTTGGCTACGGACAACGAATCTAAAGCCTGATCTCTCCGCGGTAACGGATACACGTCTTTGACCATCTTTGAGTATTAAGGTGGCATTAGTCAATGCAAAACTGCAGAGATCCGTCTTTCTTGCGTGCAAGTACTATGGCACTGGCCCAGGGGGGAGGGGGGGGGGGCTGAAGGCTATATTATGCTTGTCCGCAGCATGTCATTCACCTGTTGGTGTGCTTCTGCCTCTTTATGTTTTGGAGGTGGCGTACGGACTGATGTAGATGGCATGAGGTGAGTTTCTCCCAGGTCCATGTCTCCTGCAGAGAAACTCTCCTGGTATTTTAATAAGATCTGTTAGAAATCACGTTTGTGAGAATGCGTTAGTCCAACTGTGGCTCGCAAGTAAGGGTCATGCAAATGTTCTGGAATGTTGTCATCTGAAGCTGTTGTTGTTGTATGTGTAGTGGGAGCTGTCTCCTGTGAAACCACGTCTACCAAATGGCCACAGCAAATGCCTGGGACACGCGTTATGAGATCAGCGGTTCCATTGAATACCCGGAATGGTATTTGATTCTTGTTGGTGGTGTCCACTATGATCTATGGACTTGCGCATTGAGAGGCGATCATGTATTCAAGGTCGGGTTCCATCATTACTATGTGCGTGCGTGCGTGCGTGCGTGCGTGCGTGCGTGCGTGCGTGCGTGCGTGCGTGCGTGCGTGCGTGCGTGCGTGCGTGCGTGCGTGCGTGCGTGCGTGCGTGTGTTATCTCCTAACTTTGGTGCAGTGGCCCATAGAATTTTCTCCTGTCCAGGCTCAACTATTGCTGTAGAAGCTAAAATCACCACACAAGTGTCGTACAGTGATGACTATGGTCCAAGGGGTATGCGACCGCCATGTATGGTTAATTCCTGTTGTCTGCAGTGAATGACAGCTTCACTGGTGCTGAGAAAATCAGAACCTAATAGGGCATCTTTTTGGATAGAAGCGATAGCAACTCGCTGAATGAATTGCATCTCCTCTATCTGTATTACGATGTTTACAGTACCAGCCACCAGAATGTCGGCTATGGTGGCTGTTTGCAAAAATAAGTTTGAGGACCTAAGGGGTGGTCTCTGATGAGGTGGGATGCTCTCATAGAGATACTTGTTAAACACAGTGATGGAAGCTCCAGTGTCTACTGTGGCACTGGTAGAAATTCCACTGAACAAGCAAACACACTTATAGATGACTTTGCGGTGTGCTTGTGGAAGATTACTGTATATGGAGTCTCCTGTGCTGCGGTGGGGCCTTGCATGTAGACGGCATGTTTCTCTATTGCCTCCGTGAGTGGATGGCTGAGTGAGGAAGGGACCAGCTCGTCGTCGTTGCTGCTAATTTTGCGTTGGGGACGACGAAGCTGGGGTAGCAGTGATGCGATGTCTGGTGCTGGTGGGGTGTACTGTGAATTTGTGTACACAGCAGTTTGGATTGGACTGGAATGGGGTAGAGTCACCTGAACCAGTCATTTAGGACAACACAACATTGTGGAGAAAATACAGCATCATTGCCATTCTTTATTCTGCCTTATATTGTGATGTCTTTTGCGGATCCATGATGCGGAGTACCTGTCGTTGTTGCTGTCTGTGTGCTGTCTGTGGCAATCAGAATATTGGCATCATCCAGCTCATTGATAGGGTGTAGTTGGCTGCCAGTGTTCTTCTCTCTCTCTCTCTCTCTCTCTCTCTCTCGAAAGTTCTCTTTCCGCACGTAGATTTCCGTGCTCCATTAGAAATAGTTTTTCCTTAGGGGCCAGTTCTCCGCTTAAAGCATCAATGAAGGTGCTTGGGTACACAGTTGTGACGAGTTGGCGGATGCGGCTGGCTAGTTCTGGGAGCGTTTCTTCCGCACCTCTCCTCGGGTTTTTCAACAGGAGACGGCTGATCTTTCCCAAAGCCATGTCCCCGAATCTCTCGGATAAGGCGCTCTCTAATTCTGTGTATGTAGGTCTGAGGTCTGACCCATACCTGCCAGTACCTGTAGTCCTTTCCCTGACAGGTTGACGGCCAGATACCCTCCCATCTACTGATCCATCCATCTGTTTGTGTGGCTTATGATGTCAAACTGGCACTTGTAGTTGGCCCAGTCACCTTCCCCACTGAATTTAGGTGGAAGGATCACTCGGCCGGTGCCATGGTAGGGAACTATGGGTGCAAATCCAGGTGGGGTGCGAGTGATAGTGGCACAAATGCGGATATCGGTCTGTATCTGTTGGTGCGGACTCTGGTGGCCTGGTTTCTGTACAACCGAGGTGAAGACTCTCATCTGTACTGCTCTGTATGGTATGTAACGATGACACCGCTGGTTTCCTAATTGGTATAGGATGGCGAATGCATGGCACGGTGTCATGCATCCGCTGTGGCTAATCAGTAAGTCACTGTGTGGGTCTTCCTCTGTACGGTGGTGGTCCGGGAGAGTGACGAGGGCACTGGGTGTTCTGTGCGTTGGTGCTACTTCTGGGATGTGTAGGCTATGGCGTATCTGCATTCCACTGTTCATACCATGGTACCGATGGGTAGTGGGGAGACGAAGTTCTAGTGGGTGGAGACGCGGACCATGGCGCATGAGGGGTGGGCTATTGTTCACCGTCAGGTTGACATGGTGAACGAATTGGGCATGTAGGTTGTGTTGTTTGCCCCCATGGGGACTTCTCCGATGGCGTCCGTGATGCAGCAGAGGTGTTGAATGCCTAGCCCCTAACTATGTCAGACAGGGTGATGTAAGATGCACCCACCTGGGAGGCATCGCGGAAAGTCTCCTCGCTGATCAGTGAGTACGCTTGTTGTCTCAAGTGTGATGTGTCTTCTAGTTCTGAATAATTTAGTTCATCACCAGTGGGTTCTCGAGCCGCACTTCGTCATACTCGACCTCCACATCGGGGGATTACTGATTATAGTAGAAGGGAGACTGGAACATGCAGGTGTTCAATGTGGGCGTCGGTTGGCATCTCGTTCGAGGCCCACATCGGGCGCCACTTGTAGCCTCCGGGCGTGCGCGCTGGTCTGCCAGATACTCTCGTTCCATGGTACCACCAGTGCAAGGTATGCTGGATGAGGCTACTGGTTATCTGCTGATCTCAGGGTTGCGGATCCGGTGTTGCACATTGCCGGGTTATACAAATACCAACGTCTAGACCCAGTGGAACATTCACATTCCAGTAGGGTCATGCGACCATCGAGACAGAATTTGAACCTCATGGTCTCATCCTCGCTGGTAGTGTCACCGGTGTGATGGTCCTCTTGCTCCATTTAGGGCGGCGATATAATGAAATAATTCAATAATTAAAACGTAGCAGTCAAACAATGGTACTCGTTTGCTGCTACACGGGAGAAGTCAGGTACATAGGGTCAGGTTGATGACTCGTCATCATGGTCCTCGCCATAGGTACCTCACAGCGTATGATCTGTGAGGCATTCCTGCAAAGGAGGGCCATAACGCGGCTACTTTTATATGAATTAAATTAACCCCTAACACAAACATTATTTGTTGCGAGAGGAAAGTGCCTCGCACGGGCTTTCATCACAGGAAAATGTCTACAACGCCGAAGTGGAGGAAGAGAGATAGCAAAAAGGGCCACTGTATTGTTCAAACCAATTCATGTAAAAGAGTCAACCTAGTGAAATTATAAGTTTAGTGTGATGCACGCTGTATTACGTGAAGATGGGGTGAATAATTTCTGCAGAATTCAACGCCATTATCTTATGTAAGTCCAAAGATACTGAATTAGTTGTTGCCGCTTTATTTATGTGGTCCTTCTGCTAGATCCTATACTCATATTTGGTTTTTGGGTCCAGACCAAGGTTAAGCCGCAAAAGACAATGTAAGCTAACTATCTTTAGCATATAAGTCTGACGGGCGAGAATGCCTGGTGCCCGTATGGTCGCCCTATGGAGCATCCCCCTCAGCTAGACTGCGTGTAGAAATACCTCGAGGTGAAGGCTCTGGAATCATATAACACTCCTGTTACGATCGCATCATGCTCACATGTAACAGCACATGGACAATACACATTACATAATCTGTGAAAAGCACATATAAGTGTTAATGTGGGGACAAAGATGCAGCTATCCAACTATAGTGACCTAGAGTTAGATGGAGAGATGTGTCCTGTCCGTCACCGGTGTGTCAGGGGCGGATCATGTGAGATCTGCACCTGGGGAACTAACATTTTACCTGCCATTAGGGTTATGTAAATTCGCCCAGAGATGCACTGCAGACCAGTAACTATACTATTTTCGCAGTGCTTCCTACTTTGGCGTGGCTTTCTAACTAACTTGCATCCGAAGATATGGGGGAGGTGTATGCAGTCATCGGCACTTTGTTTCTAACGACTCTGAAACCCCAATAGTTTCTAAGTCAGCTCTAAACAACACAGCTGAGGGAAGGCCACCTAATTAATAAGCCCGGAGGCTGGAGGTGCGTAGAGAGAGACACTCACTCATATAACGGAGGCCTTAAGGTATATGGCCAATTTATATAATCTAGCCTGTGTGCGGTGTTACATATCCGCTACTCCCAGTGTTACATATCCGCTACTCCCGGAAAAGAGACTTACACAAAATGACTCCTACAGAGAACTTGTCCCTACTATGCTAAACCTATCCTATTGAGCTAAAATATTCCAGGTTTAGTCGACCGTATGGCATGTTCACGCAATGAGAACATGATCAGCGACCTCAGTGAAAATGTGATGCTCTGGAAGAACAAGGTGGTGCGGTTGTTGTTGCTGTACGGTGTAGCCTAGCGAACTGCAGTTCCAATGTTTTTTATATAACATAAGCAAACCATATAACTAGGATGGCAGCTGCCATAACTTATCACAAAACAGTAAAATATAAGGTCACACGATTTTGACAGTGCTTATGGGCACACAAATTAGAATAATATATACAGTAAAAGAATAAACTTATAAAATGCGGTCTCAAATGACCGGAAGGTACCTATTAGTCATCAGTACTGGGTACATAAAAGTAATACATGAATACAATAATATAATATAACAATGATGGTACGGAAAATGTTCTGGAATCACAGTAGTTGAAGCGTAACATATTTAGAATGTGAGATGGCACGATGTGGAAGTCAGCTGCTAGGAAAAGATGCAGGCGAACTGTCTGATGCGGCTCATTCTCAGGAACAGTGAAGAAGAACATTTGCGGCTGCGGATGGCTAGTAGTTAGTCACGTCTATGCACACAGTTAATAGTTTAAGCAGCATTCTGAACCGCCCGTACTGGTGCGGAAGTTTGACAGATGTCCTGTAGTTTTTGAAGGGCTACGGATGAGAAGTTAATAATGCGGACGCATTCCGACGAGATGCATCGAATAGCTGTAACGATGCATCGGGCAATGTCCCCTGACTGCGGTCAAAATGTCTAAAGTTGAGCACAAAACATGCGCGGATTTGCTTCACCACTGGTCAGCGTGGTATTGCAGATCTGGCGAATTATCCATCGAGCACACCACTCGCCCTACATACTTCGACGAGCTTACATCGGGTCCAATAGGCCCATCCGCATGAAGGTCCATCTATAGCTTGGGTCACTTTACTTGTATTTAGTTATTGCCCTCGGGTGATTTCTTTCCAGGAGGGTTCTAAAAGTTGTGATGCGGATGTGGTGACTCGTATCCCAGAGACGAGTGCTCAAAACCAAGAGACACCGCAGTGGCTATAGGGAGCCCACTTGCGGTGGGCAGTTAACTTCGACTCGCTATTCTCAGACCAGGTACCTCACCACCACAGTTTCTCTCCCGACTGCTCTCGAATAAGAAGCTATTGGTTTGGTTGGCGGCTATCGAGTCCCTGATTCCAGGTCCCATTCGCGTCATTATAGGCTGGGTTTTTTAAAATTTCAGCCTATTATTGGTAACGTCCCCAGCTTTTAACTGCTACCCATTTATACTCCTGGGTGGAGAGAGGCAACGAGGAGTGAAGGAGATTGCCTATGTTTCCAGCGATCGTCAGTTCTGCTCTCGAATCCAATTTTCCAGCTCCTTTTATACTACTCGTGACGTCACAGCTGGAGCGCCCCCGCCAATCAGCGAGCGAGCTACATAGGCTGGGTAGCGAGCACGCGACACACTATCGTGCCCATGGACTAAGTATATGTATTGCGCTAAGCATATGGGGTCTAATATTTTGAAAGGAGTTTGCCGGTTCATTTAAGATAACTCAGCCATTTCTGGACCAATTTTCAAATAGTAAAAAGATTTGGAATACTCGCTTCATTCCGGGCATGATCAAGACCAGGAGCGACGAGGAAAGTATAATTTAAAGTAATTACATGTACCAACTCGGTACAAAATATGATGCTTTTCTCTACACCACTAACGCGTTGGCAAGCAATCTCTGCCGCCCGCGCATGCGCGCTAGGCGATCTCACGGACTTTATTAACCTCTCGTATATGGCTCTATACACGTGTACTGTCCTACACAGGGAGGGGGGCGTGCTTGGAACATGCCCGTTCCGGCCGTTCCGTACCCAAACGTGCTGGGACGGTTCGTACATGACCTGTCGATCCACGCTACACATCCTTCCATTTACCAACCTACCCATCCATCCATCCATCCATCGATCCATCCATCCATCCATCCTTTCTCCCACCAGCCACCCAATCATTCATTCATTCATTCATTCATTCATTCATTATTCATTCATTCATTCATTCATTCATTCATTCATTCATTCATTCATTCATTCATTCATTCGTTCATTCATTTGGTTCCACCACTTCACCACACATGTGCATCGACCACCAATGCAACCACTGATGGGTCCGACCGACGTAATGCCATTGAATCACTAATGGGGTGTAGTAAAGCAATCAGCGCAGAGTGACGTACTTTCGCACATGCCTACCACATTGCTGTTTTCAACAAATACTTCTATTTTGAATATGATTTCAAACATTAAAATGGAAAAGGAAATAGCAAGGAATTATCACAAAAATATAGTCTTTACAGATTCGTAATCTTGGATATCCATACTTACTTACACCTAGTGTTAATCATTTTAGAGTAATTTTTTTAAGGTTATAAATGCATGTTCATGTTAGACAGATGCTGAGATTTGCCTAGGATATTTGTGGATTTCCCATATATTTATACTGTAGCGAATACCATCTACATATAATATGAACATAACGTAATTTCTAACTTGTCTAGATTATTATAATGTACATCAATAGATAGATAATAGAATTGCCTTTCCGAGTATATGTGTTTAGATTACAAACAAAGTATAAATAGAATAGAAAACTAAGGAGTGTATGAACCTCTCCTCTTTGTTATGTAGTAAATGTCTGATCAACCTAGGCGAGATATCCCGCGCATGAACACGTGACTTCCACTGTCATTGCTGGTCATGTCGAATATTGTGGTTCTAATTTGCTTGAAAGCTGCTGCCACCTATCCAAGGAACAGCTTCCAGTTGAATTTGGTTTTAAAATGTTCGACCGTTTACTTGGACAACTACATTGAAATGTATATAAGAAATGCAAAGGCCATCTAAGGAATACATTCGATAATGATGTAAAGTAACGTTATATCTATAACGGTTACACCACCAATTCGCTATAATAATAATAATAATAATAATAATAATAATAATAATAATAATAATAATAATAATAATAATAATAATAATAATAATAATACAATCAGAATGCTGATGATTATGTTACTCGCTACGATTGTGATGATGTTGGTAATGAAATTAACAAAGAAACTGACACAATAATAATAATAATAATAAAAATAATAATTTTGTAATATAAAGGCGCACTGCCAAGTGGGAACATTGCAAGAAACATCCCCATTTATCACTGTGCAGTGATCTGGGTGAAACACATTGATTGATTGATTGATTATTTGATTGAGTGATTGAGTGATTGAGTGATTGATTGATTGATTGTACTCGAAATCACATCAGAAAACACCTTATACTTTATACTACCATTTCCATATATTTATATTCTAATTATTGCCTGGCAAACAAGCATTCCTGATTATAACATGTCCGTTCAACAATGTGTTGTAACATGATTCTAAAGGAATATCTTACAATTTCTTAATACTATTACGACGACGACGACGACGACGACACACGAAGACGACGATGACGACAACGACGACGACGGCGACGGCGACCGAATTAAGTGTAGATCTATAATTCTGTTGAAAGCGTGTACACAGCTAACGGTACTTACATACCATTTGAATAAGTCGGTATCCAATTTGAGCAAACCGTCAGGAGATCAGTAGTATCCGCGCATTCTCATATGCTCTCTCAAATGCAATGATTTCTGTGGAATGTGAACGCGCAATCGTTGAGTGATGAAGTGGAGATGACGTGGACGATTGGTTAGGTAATCAAGCTCGTGGCTCGAATGTTGGAGGATCTATTCGCGACCGGGCTTGGGCGTTGTGTCCTTGAGAGGGGCCGTTCACTCTGCGTTGTCCCAGTACTCCTATCTGTAAAATAGGCACAGTACAGCCCTTGAGTAAATTAATTTTCCCAAACAAAAGCAGAAACGTGTTATTTAGTAAGAAATATTCCCTTGACTATTTTGAACATTATTTTGAAAATATTTCGATTGGAAAACATTGCTGGCATTGCAATCCAATTCATGAATCCATCATTTCCGCAAACACTCATATGACGTCATAATCAGTTACTTAACGTGCAGGCTGATGTCATAATCGTAACGTCATGAATGATTCGATATATTCCATCGTTAACGCTTAATAGTCCAACACGGTGTTCGAATTGTATGTCTTTTTAAATAAATATATACATATTTTGAAACTAATTGGACTGGGCTCTGTTGCTGCCATAGGCAACAACAGCATCAAGTCAAATTAGTTTCAAAATACTTAACAACTTACTTGTATAGTTTTATGAAAATTGTTAGTCAGGAAGTTCAGGGATTGATCGACCCAAACACAAGTGACGTGTGGGTGGAGCTTAGCTAGAGATGGGCGGGGCATGGCTAAAACCGGAAAGGTCCATTCTGAAGGGTCCTTAGGCAGCAAAATCTTGCAATCCAATTATGTTAAAATTATTCAACCGTGAGTTTTATTGTGTTTTAGCAACATTTTAAGTTATTTCTGAGCTGTATCTTTCGATATTACTTTACCGCAATATATTGCGTCGAACGAAATTACACGACCGACCATAAACTCCGCTCCATTGCCGAAGCGAGCAGGCATACGGTAACTTCCACTCCATTGCCGAAGCGATCAGGCATATGGTAACTCTCGCCTCTGCCTTCAACACCCGTCATTCTTTGGGGCAACGCATCTGTGATGCCAATGTTCAATTGGCGATACTAATTTGTATATCATGCGCGCGATTGTTGTGTTACGCTGTTTACACAAAACCATTAAATAGACTTCCATAGACATAAAGATCTAATGCAATTTACCATAACTATTATGCCTCTTTAGTTATAGAACCCCTTCTGTTGTTTACCTGACTATGCACGCACAGGCAGAAGAGAGGGCAAATGCCAACATAGCATGTCAGTCAAACATAAGCGATATAAGCCAAACCTGTCTATAGCGGACACCTGCTTGTGGGGCCATACGTTGACGGGTTTTTTTTTAATAAGCGTGGTCTTACAACGAACCGTCTTAAGTAACCGCCATTTTGTGACCCATCCCCCCACCCACCCCAACCCACACCGAAAAAAGCCACGTACCATAGAAATTGAGTTTTATGAACCAACCACCTGCCATTAGTGACCATTCTTTGATGGTTCATAAAATGTCCGTTAGAAACAGTCTTGACTCTAGGACATTTATTTCTTTTAATATGGCAGCCATTTTAAGTTTCTCGCTGTATGTATTGAAAAGTAATACATATAAGTACATCTTATATAAATTAGTCTAGTTTGTCAATCAAACTTTTTGATTTGGTTTGCAATTATCAATTCAGAAAAGAGCAAACATACTATTAATGGTCACATTCTCCTCCACATTTGCACTTAGAAGTGCATCGTATCTCTGCATGTACACATTTGAACCATCATCTACGTCCAATATCCACATGCATCCACATTTTAAAAGTTCCTGGCAAATCTCAGATGATTGTGGTAGTCTAAACTAGAGAGCCAACCCCCCACCCACCGCCCCATGTATCAGGATAGCATTTTGGCCATCCCCATTCAATTGGGCAAGAACGTTGCGGTGCGGGTATTAAGGTCTGTCACCAGCAGAAATACATGGCTCTTAGTGTGTTGATGAAGGGCATCTGCGGTTGGTGGAATAACATCTATTGACCAACCTATGTGGGAGAAGAGTTCTTTGCGATACACTTTCACAACTAATCGTTCTGTCATACATAAGAATAACGACTATTTCTAATATAGGTATTACATTCTTAATCATTTCTTTCGTTGACTGGTGTCTAAGCACTGCAAATGCTGGTCTAACGTCCTAATAAGATTTCTTCATAAATTCCAGACCGTCTATTTTACTTTAGTAGCAAACGCTGATGTCTGGCCACACCTAATAAATGCATGAAATCTAGGAAGAGCTAGATTATGTGCAGAAGTTTGTCTATCCCAACTGCGACTTAGAGGTTTGACAGGTTTATTTGCTCCATGTTTGTAAGCGTTAATACCACTACATCCGAACCAACAGTACGACTCATCAGTTTTATGTACCCTTGTCTAGCACAATCTGCAGCATACAACAAAAGCCTGGAATCTATCTATTCTTTCTCCAATGGAGATACATGACTTGGATCCGTTAATGAGGGTTTACTGAGTACTTGTTTTCCTGTTGTTGATATAATATGCCCATAACACTCACATCCAATCTTTACTACTTGCTCAGCCAAGAATGCAAAAAACTTCTGATTTATTCTCATTCACTCTTAAGAATTCTCGCCAATTGCTAGTACGTCTATTGTCCACCTGTACACGCCTCCTTACCCATTCACATCTATTGTGAATTGCGTGGCAGTGGTGGGGCACGGTGGTGACAGGAAAATGTCATGATTGGCCAACTTGAACCACATTTGTTATGTGAGTTGCACCTGTGTTTATGGGTTGCTAGATGAGGTTTACATTAGGCTTTGACACCCACCCCACCACCAACCTTAACTATGTCAAGCACACATTAATGGCAAATGAGAAGGCCATTCATGTGGTTTGGGTGAAGTGGGGTGGGAGTCGGGGTTGGGGTGGGGTGGTGGGGTGGAGGCATAACCATATGATGTTCAATGCAAAAGAAAGCGACACTGAAGATACAGCACAGAAAGCTGATGCCATGAGACCAGTAACAGATCTCTGTACAAACCTAAATTTAGGGCATGACATCGCAGCATTTACGCTGAATAAAACAGAATGATGCGAAGCCAAAAACTGAATATTTTAACTCGTTCGGGCGTGCCCTGTGGCCTGAACTAACTTGGACAACTACATTGAGGCGACTCATTGCAGAGAGGTTTTCATATATTATCTGCATGATAGGATTCATGGACTGACAATGATTTTAATTATAGTGCCATTGCTCGATTTAACAAAACAGGATATAATCGTCAAAAGCTTAGCCCATACACTATTAGATTTTAGTCCAAGCGTTGCAATTAAAACGCTGTTCACCTAAATTGTGTCTGTTTTACACGTTATTCATCTGCAGATGTTTCAACAATATGTTTTAAGCTTGTTTTTAACATATTCGGGTTAAAATACTTTTCAAAGCGTATTTTCACCTTTTTTCCAGAAGTAAAACTTTGACGTAGTTCCTATGGTTACACCGATGTCTGGCACAGCTGGTTAATAACCCATGCCGGATTAAAGGGCTGGATGAACTGCTTATCTGAGATGGTTGCTGATAGCTATTCATAATCGTGGTATGTGGGCGTGGCGAATGGCACTGGGGTATGGGGTGGGGTTTGTGTTAGCCAACTGTGTCAGACATCTGTGTAACTCTAGGAACTACGTTGAAATTATAATTCTGATCGGTGTGCGGGCTGTGGAGGTATGGGCGTGGCTTGGGTTGGAGTGGGGTGAGCTGTTAGCGAACAGGGAAACGCTGTTTAGGTTGAGTCTTGTATATAAGCTGGGTGAATAGTATAATTAAACTATTCACGCAGTTTTTAAGCAGCGTGTAGTACATCATTTAGCCAATCAGTCTTACAGGCTGTGTATGACTCATATACACCCCAATATAAATTTGTATCAGTAGACAATGCACGACAATGCACGAAAGAAATCGGTGTTATAGCATTCATTAATGGCTAGTCTACGGATCACTAACTTCAATAAGTTTGTGAAAAAAGATGTAGCATTTTCTCTGGCAGTTTGGGGAACGTTCTTCGAGGCAAAACTCAGATATTCACGTTCATTTATATCTTGATGGAATTTATCAGGGGTAGACGCGGTAGCAAATTTCAACATTGCTGGGTGAGTCAGGCGGTGTAAAACACTGGTCTTCGTAATCCGGTATATCATTAGAACTCAACGTATCTGGCAAAGGTTCGAATTCCGAAGGCATTTTGTCTTCTTTGTCATCTTCTTCTTCTTCTTCTTCTTTTTCTTCTTCTTCTTTTACATCTATATACCCCAGTTGATTAGCGAAACTTAATGCCCCAAGATCCTCCTGGGATTTGTGATCGATATGGTTCTCAATAGCTTGGTCTATTTCAGAATCCGAATCAGTCACATCGACGGCGTCGAATGGTTGCTTAGACGTTAATCACAGTAATTGAGTCATGCAGGTTCTCGAGATTTTTAAACCGCTTTTATACGATTTTACCTATCGGTTAACACTTGTCACGCATCATTGCATGAATTACCCTTAAGCTCACCTCATAGGATGCCAGGAGTCACTTGATTCAACGAGGGGGTGGGGTTTCCTGATTGAAACGAGTTCCCAGGAAAGGACGAGTCCAGACATGTAACCTGCCAATCATCCTTACGCAATGCATTAACTCTTGTCAGTCATTATCCTAATCACCCTTAAGATAAACTGATTGGATGACAGGTGTCATATGATTTAATGAGAGGCGGCGGTGGTGGGGGCGGGGTGTGCGTATGGCCACACTATACATCTAACATCCACTCAAAGCGGCGGAGAGAGCGTCGCCTTTTTCACACCTTTTCGGAAATCAAAGGAAAAAGGTGTCAAAATAACAGAGGAGAGAACAAAGGAAAGAACAAAAGAAAATGTGTGAAAAAAGGTGCACCTATCGTTCCACTTCTACTACCCAGTCCTTTTCAGCCGATCAACGTGTGGTCGCTTAACCAAGCAAAGGCAGGACGTCACGTGTTTAGTGACATCACGAACGACCTTCACCCTTGAGCATTATGGAACATGTGTGACCGAGGCCAGCATTAGTGCATGCTATTTAGAATGAGATTTGTATCTAAGGATATCTAAGCCAATTCTAGTTCGATTTTAATTCTGTAAACAGATTTGTGTTTGGGGCGAATTCTTTTTCTGATTCATCCAGACAACGGTGAAATTGTCCCAAGATTAGCGATTTAGAAAATCGGGCAATTAGATACACAAAGAAGTCCATATTCCACAATTATTACATAGCGAAGACGTCTATCTAGAACAATGCGCATGCGCGGGACTTTTTTTAATGGTCTTAGTCATTTTCCACGCCGCTATCCTATACGTGGTTAGTACGCAGGCCATTTAGATGTCCGTACTAGGGGGTGAGACTGTAACGGTTCGGCCCCGGCCAATTCGATCAAGGCCTACGCAATCATGCTACACTACCCTCTCCTAGCTTGGCACCACGGGTCGAGTGATGACATATGTTTCTGGTTTCTGAACTTGTTAATCAAGGAACGGATTCCTTGAAAATGAAAATGCCACTGCTCTGTCGCTGTAATAATCCGGGGTGACCGATTTCTTGAGCAAGCATAGAACAGCATTATACCCACTGCTTGAGACTTATTATATATGTCATGCTAATCTAAATAGGTAAGCGCATCCTCCTTGACATATTAGTCATTCAGGCTTCAGACACACCAATCAGCGGCAGGATACAATAGACCTTTCCACTTTATAAACCCATCATATGACGTCATAAGCAACTATGCGACGTGTAGGATGACATCATAACGAATGAGGCCATGAATGACGTCGATAAGTACGTAACGAATGCATATTTGAAGATGGACTATTCGTTGTTGTACAAACTGTATGTCTTTACTATTTAATACATATTCTGTCGAATGTTTAGAAACTAATTTGCACCAGCAACAGCACCAAGCCAAATTAGTTGCAAAATATTCAACAACTTACCTGTAACGTTTTCAGGAAATTTATAGCGATTAATCCAAACACGGCGAAGTTTGGGTGGAGCTTAGATGGCGATGGGAGGGACAGAGCTAACACTGGAATGGTCCATTGGAGCAATGATGGGATAGTCAACAGTTTGCCTCGCTGATAGACGTACAGTCGATATTCTAGTGCGCCAAGTTGAATATCCAAAGGCAATGTTGACAGTAAGTTTCTCTATTTAATACAGTGTTTTGTTTTAAACCGATCTCGATCGATATGTTGTTCTACTGATCATTGATGTACCGGTATAGCCATGGATATGATCGATATCACAGATGTATGCGGCGGGATTTGTTCGTAATATGAATGCAGTATGTCATATAAATGCATATGAGAGGGTTTGAGACATCACTATGCTATTATAAGCATGCTTTGTATCCATACATATTATCTTGTGAATAACATCAAATATGAATTGTATATACGGACACTAATTGGCAATATACTGTGAACTATATACGCATTATCCATAAAGCGTTAGCCCATTCGATATTTTCTTCATTACAATCATTAACTAGTTCAGTATATATATTATTATCTTTGATATGTATATGTAAGTATCATGTTACCAGATCTCTGATACAGCAGCGCAAACTCCGAGAGATAGAAGTGATGATGGGGCTAATTAATAAAACGAACACTACCTCCATTAGGCAGGAGTCGTTATCTAGAGTTATCCCGAACTACTTATATAAAGAAGTGCCAATGGTGTGCTTTCTTATTGGTACTGCACTTAATTTAACAGTACTCGTCTATTTTATCAAGTCCAGGCAATACAGATCACCGATATTTACAATATTAACCAGTTTGGCGTTTCTGGATATGCTTACTTGTTTGTTTACTGCCGGATTTGCTGCATTTTTGCTGCCTGTTGTAGTATTGCCAGATGTAGAGTTTATCTGTCCGTTCTTTACGTTCGTTTGGGATGCTTCTGTGGGGGCTAGTTCGTACCATCTTGTATTCTTTGCGGCATTGAGACTGTATCAAATGGCATGGCCATTGTCAGCCAGGGTTAGAGTAACCAGTGGACTGATGCTAAGGTTCTGTCTTTGTATCATAGCAGTTGTCTCCGGTTTCATGATATGGTTCAGTACATGTTACTGGAATACACCGTATCTACTTGACGGCAAGGACATTGTACTATGCATTTTTCACGGTGATCACAAAGTGAAAGATATGGGATTTTTTGTCGGCGGTATAATGATACCATGCATCTCTATTTTATTCCTCCATGCCACCAAGCACTGCGTGGTCGCTCGGTCTATTGCGTCATCAGAGGTCAAACAACAGCGACAGAATACAGATGGCAGAGTTGTTACTATCGTCATCGTAATATTCTATATCTGCTTTCTTCCACAAATGACATATGCCATTCTACAGCAAACGAAGCCGCAAACTTTCATAAACACGGAAGATTATGTTTTTGTCAGCCTCTTTTACGTGGTTGCTTTTAACAGTTTTATGAATCCAATAGTGTATTGTGTGGCTGTTAAATCCGTACGCGAGGATTTTGTCAGACGGGTCTGCAAACACAGGCGCACTGGTTAAGATTCGGCTATTGGAATAATTGCTCGCATAATATATCATTGCTACTTTATCCGGATAGCGGGAAGCAATAGCAATATTAACCTAGTAGGGATAGAATACATAACTGATGGTTCATATGCATGCTATCAATAATAGAACAGGCAGTATGAGTCAACTATACGCACACATATTCGACGTATAGTGGTTTGTCACTGCTATTGTATTGATGCGGTAATCAAACCGGAGCCCGTCTATCCTAAGCGTTCACAATATTAGGGATGGATAGTTTAGGATCATAGGACATTGCGAAAACCACATGCAAGCCTGATTATATAGGTTTGCAATATCACCATGCAGCGTCACAGTATAGATAACCACGATAAATACATTTAGATACCAACCGGGCTTGTACACATTCGGTGATTTATACCGGTCACTTGGATCTGCTAAACCTGCATTGTGTACCTCTGCATCCATCTGCTGTGTACATTCCTTATGCAGTTACAAGACAATTGCAGATGTGAAGTAGAGGGATGACATGTTCACAGCATTCAAGTTTATTCCACAAACTGTATACAATATTGAATCTTTCCCATGGTTTAAGAATAACCCGTCCTCCACACGAGGTACAGCCTGCCCGCCCTGTCAGGAAAAGTATTCTCCATTTTTAAACGAATGCGTACAATGAGTGCTAGTATCATGTTCCGCGAATATCTAGGTTTTGGTGAAGAGATTATAATATCGCATCTAGTTATACAAGTGGTCGTAGCATTACCATGTTCTGTATAATAACCGTGCGGAAACATATTATTTGTTAATAGAGGGTACCATATCGCTGAGACGCCACTCCTAGCTAAGCTCAGCCCGTGGTTTGCGTGTGTTAGGATCGAGTCATATATTTTAAACCCTGAATTCCTAGAATCCCAATTTCAAGGTACCACTAAGCTGTTGACTATTTTAAAACTAATTTGACTGTGAGCTATTGCGGCCTCTGACAGCGCCAGCTCACGGTGAAATCAATTTGAAAATAGTCAACTCTCAGAAACAATTCGTACACTTGGCAGTCTAGTCAAACATCATGACACATTTATAAAATGTATTTATGGTAACCCATGGAATTTGACGGGAATTGGAGCCAACTCCAAGAAACAAGTAATTCGTCTTATTAGGTTCGATTCATGTAGATATATTCTACTTGAAGAGCAATTCAATGATACAGGCTTAAGTTAATTGGTGACATGATTAGACCGGCAGTGTCTGCTTTACGCAGAAAGCATACACGAAATACATATACAGGTTGGCTGTCTGGTTGATAAAGGAAGACGCATGGTCGAAACAAGCCCTCCGATTGGGCAATTCCATACATAACAAAACTGTTATTCTTCTTGTTATGTCATCTCATTTTAAGTAGACCCCGACTCTTTGTAATAATCTACACGAACCTTCAAATAGCGAAGTGCTATTTCAATATTGCCAGATTATTTCAATTTGTCAAAATTCGCTCACTTGATTATGATTGTGACGTCAGACTACATGTGATGTAATTGACAATGACGTCGTATACTGGATAGACATATCATCTCCCTCGGATAGTTTTGATTGATGAATTAATGTTGAACTAATTAGTAACTCTGTGCCAATACTCTCTGTTAATCAGCGCAATGCCGATATCTGTGTTTTTATACGTATGATTTGTCACAACTTATTTCGTACTGTGTGGTATCTTATGAAACGTTCTCATAGACTTTACTGTTTATTTAAGGAAAAATTTGATACGGACACTGTTGAGATTCAATTATGGCACCAGTTATTTATTCAAACAACATTGGAAACATGCTTATTTTGCGTGTTATGCCGTACTTATTTGCGACTGTTATTAACCCTTTTATGACGAAGCCGGCACAAACCGGCCTTTGCTGCAGTGTTTTGAGGAATGCCTATTTGCAGGCGATGAGAAGAGTATTCTTAAAATTGTATCACTGGACTTTCTTGTTAACTGAAACAGCCATTTCACCGATAAGTTTTCAAAAATAATCTTCTCTTTGCATGCAAATGGACATTCAATAAAGAAATATTTTGATTTGCTTGACAAGATTTTGTCATTAAAGGGTTAAGCATGAATGGCTGTTCAGTGCCAATAACTATGTCATTGTAGTACGGATATCATTTGAAAAGAGAGGACCCAATTCTATCCATGCCACGCCCATTTCTAGCTAAGCTCCGCCCACGTTGTACGTGTGTTGGTATCAATTTAAATAATTTGGACTCTACATTACTCGGATCACAATTCAAAGGTAACTATACAGGAAAGCTGCAACAGCTTCCAGTCAAATTAGTTTCAAAATATTCAACAAAGTCTTTATATATTATATATGTTTTCATTTTTTTATTTTGGAGAGTGGTGCAGGCATGGTCTGGCCGTCCTATGCTTATATTTCACAAGTTATCTACATCCCAATGAAAGTATAACAAGTGCAGCCGTTTCACTCTGCCTCTTTCATTGCGGATACATCCTGCGTATCGCCATACCATTGCTCATCACACCCCACTCCCGCCCACCCTCTGGCTGGATTGATTTCTTCACATTTCCTGACCCTCACTCACCGCATGTGCCACCCTGGTATGCATGCCGTTGATGGTAACGCAGGAATTACTGTTTTGAACTCATTTCTATTAACTGTAAGCTATTCAATGTATCGTCGTTGTTCACAGATATTGTATGCGGCAATCAAACCGGAGCAGGTCTATCATAACATTTGGAACACCACATGCAAGCCTTGTTGTATATGTTTTCAATATCAACAGGCATATTGGCAGCATAGATACCCATAATAAATGGCTTGTAAAAATCAGTGATTTGTAGCGGTCTCTTGTATCAGACAAACGTGCATCGTGTACCTATGTATATATATGCTGCTTATGTTCCTTATGTGTATTGAGAACACAATTGCAGATGTGAAGTAGAGACCTGACATGTTCCCACCATTCAAACGTATTTAAAAATACCCAGTATATTTTATTGAATCTCTCCCATTGGCACGCACATTAGGTCCTCTACATGAGCTGCAGCCTACCCGCACTGTCAGGAAAAGTACTCTCCATTTTAAAATGCGTACTATGAGTACTAGTATCATGTTCAACGAATATCTAGATTTTGATTAAGACATTTATTATAATAACGTATCTAGTTATTCAAGTAGTCATGGCATTACGATATATTGGTATTGACATAGACTCGAACCCACAACCGACAAAACCGCACATCATCATAGCCCACACACGCTTCTACCACACCAACGCCGCAAGAGGCGGTGGTGTGGTGGACGCGCTTGAGGGCTAAAATGCTAAGCGCTTTCGTCGGTTGTGGGTTCAATTCCCTGTCAATAATAACGTATCGTATTTCGTTCTTGAGCAACAAACAGCCTGGATGACTAACTGGCCATGTACACTTACTTTGACTCTAAGATGCGGTTAGTTATTCATTGTTAATAGCTGGAACCATTTTCCTTTATGCCGGGGCCATGTCTAGATAATCTTCGCTCACGTCTTGCACGGGTTAGGATAGCGTTATATACACCGAACTCTGAATTTATAGAATCCTAGCTAGTTTCGAGGTGCATGCATGCCGTTGACTATTGTAAAACTAATTTGACTGGGAGCTGTTGCTGCCTCTGTCAGCGCCAGCTCACGGTCAAATTAGTTTCAAAATGGTCAGCAAAGACATACAATTCGTACAATTGGCAGTCTAGTCAAACTTTTTGACGGATTTATAAAATGCCATTATGATGGTGGCGTCAGCCTACATGGGATGTAATTGACAATGACGTCATATAACGGACACACATGTCGGAACCCTCCTTTATTTTTGATTGATGTATTAATATTGAACTACTTATCAAATATGTACCAATTAGTTTTTGTTAATCATTGCAATGCAGATATCTGTGTTAAATATCTATTCGTCTGTTTCACCACAACACATTTCTTGCTGTGGAATTCTGCTGAAACGCAGTCATAGATTTGACTATTTATTTAAGGAAAAAATGTATACGAGCCTGTTGAGACTCAATTATAGCACGAGTTATTTATTCAAGGAACATTGGAAACATGATTATTTCGCTTGTGATTCTGTACTTAATTACCACTGTTATTAACCCGTTCACGACGAAGACGGCCCACACGGGCCTCTGCAATCGTGTTGAGGAATTCCCAGAATTGCAGGCCACGGGAAAATGAGTGTCTTGGTATTCCAGTGATTCATTTTCAAAAGTACTCTTCTCCTGGCCTATAAATGGACATTCAATAATATTTCGATTTTCTCGAAAAGATTTGGCCATTAAACGGCAACGCAGGAATGGCTACTAAGCCCCGTCCACGTTGTACGTGAGTTGGAATCAATTTATATATTTTGAACACCGGCTTACTAGAATACCAATTTCAAGGTAACTATACAAGAAAGCCTTTGTATAATTTGAAAGTAATTTGATTGTGGGATGTTTCTACATATGGCTGCAACAGTTCCCAGTCAAATTAGTTTCAAAATATTCAACACAGGCTTTATGTAAGTGTAAACCCATCAAAGATATACACTTTGCACACGTGAAAGACTGTTTGATGTTAACGATGAAGTTATAATACGTCACTATGATTGTTACATCATCAGATACATTGTTACATAATGGGCGAATCCAGGTTTAGCTATGCCCGTCCATCTCTAACTAAGCCCCACCCACATTCTGCCGTATTTGGGATAACTTGATATCTGGACTCCCTGACTATCAAAACCCAGAAAGCTATACAAATCAGTTTCAAAATATCAAAATCATGTTTATTAAACAGGAAATGCATACAATGTGTACAATCGTCGTCAATTAAGCGTTCATGACGAACATATCGACGTCATTCATGACGACATTGATTATGACTTTATCCTACACGTCACGTAGTTGATTGTGGTTGCATATAACGGATGTATACACTGGAAAAGTTCATTGATTAAGTCGTCGGATAATAGAGTGACACATCGGATCCATCCATTAATCTTTATATTTTTCTTTCACAATATAAGCTGTATAAAACGGCCACCTAGCGAGGCACATACACGCATTCTATCGCGACAGGTGGTATTACTATAGTTGGTTTGATGAGAAAAAAGATTGTTACATATAATAGGTGTTCGTTCATCCGGATGATCTAAGGGACCACCATTATTTGGCGATACAAGCAGAGGAGCGCATAATAAGGTTCAACTTGATTCCCATTTTATTATTGACATGAAGGTCAGTGACATCAATGATGTATTTAATAATGTTGACTCTTAGATCTCAAGGGTGATCATAATACTCAATGCCTTATGGGTTATCGTTATTCATCCAGAAAACGTTCTCTATTTATACACACTGACTTAATACAATTGATGTCAGCTCATGTGTTGATCCCCCTGTAGATCACAAATATGTACAGATATATAAGGATGCTCCGTTTCAGAATACATCTGCATGATTCAGAAACGACTGAGTAAACAACCGAACGGATGAATCCGATTCGTCATTCAGGTATGTGACGTCCTAATCGCTTACCACGCTATGCGGCTGATGTCGCAATCATAATGAAGCAGAATGGAATTTTTCAGTCTATACATCCATCATATTAAGTCATAATCTACTACGTGGCGTGTAGGATGACGTCATAATCAATTACCACACTATGCGGCTGATGTCGCAATCATAATGAAGCAGAATGGAATTTTTCAGTCTATACATCCATCATATTAAGTCATAATCTACTACGTGGCGTGTAGGATGACGTCATAATCAATGCCGGCATGAATGACGTAGACAACTACGCCGCGCACGCATAATTGAAGACGGACAGCGCGTCGCTGTACAGTAATCTCTAGGGAAGTTTCACGCTTTACCTGTTTTGGGATCGATCAATTCCGGCACTCACTGAATCTCAATTTCCATAAAAATATACAGGTAGGTCGTTGAATATTTTGAGAGTACTCTGACTAGGTGCTGATCAAATTAGTTTCAAAATAATCAGCAGAATGTTTATTAAATAGTAAAGACACACAATTCACATAGCAACGCTTAGTACATCACGAACTTAGCTACGTCATTGACGATGTGATTAATTATGGCATCCTCCTACACGTCACGTAGTTGATTACGACGCCATGTGATTGATGGATAAGCAGGAATACTTTATTAACCACGGAAACAGTACACAACCAACGAAGCTGGCCTATGTGCCTCTCGTGAAGGACTAATCAGAGAATACAGCGATGACACTTCACCAGTGTATTCTACTGCTATCATCCACTTTGCACACATAGTTTATACGAGTTTTCGTGGCATTATGGTGTTTATCATGGACGGGGAGTCGAAGCCGCAACAGGCGACAGCGCCTAGCATCATAACCCGCAAACGCTTCCGCCAGACCAACATCCCGAGGCGTTGATCTGGAGGCAGCGTATGTGCGCTGTGACGCTAGGCGCCGTCGCTAACAGTTAGAGTGTATTAGAAACCACTGCAACGTTATTAAAGGCATGTATATTATATTTTACTAGCATTGAAATCGGCACGTGTTTAGGATTCTAGACTGGAACATTGGTCAGAATCTGGCTACGACGTATAATAACGGAGATGTTTCAAAATAAGAATTCCTTCTTTCAGCTACAAAGGCTGGATCTCTGGCCAATGCGCCAGAAGCTGACGTTCCAGCCAGTATTAATTCAATTCAATTTCTTTATTTCGATACACTTCTTTTGAAGTATACGAATACAACAACAAACAGTAAGTTTACAAATTAATTTATAATCATCTCCTTCTTCTTCTTTTAGATCGGGACTTTTCTTCCAACATGGCTAGGGTCAGGGCCTTCTTGCTCACATCACTGTGTTCATCTTTGGTTGTGAGATGAGGTACTGTGGTGCGAATAGCTATGCTCTCTAGTTTGTTTTCCCAGGGTGGAGGATCAAGGGTGTGGTTTGGGTTTTCTATTTGTGATGGCACCATTTCTTGGTGTTTCCTTTGAAGTGCTTTTGTCTCTTTCACAAAACTTGATTTTTTAAGTCTTACTGATGACAGCTGTGCCTGCCTGATCTTCATCGGGTGGTTGTTGAACGATTTGAACTTTGCAGCTTGGATCAGTGCTTTGCATTCCCTTCCCTTACTAAGTGGGGGATGCCTGCTGTCTGCTCCATTTTTTCTCTTGGTGTTGATCTCATTCCACCAGTGATGATGCGCAGTGCCTGGTTTTGTACTCTGTCGAGGTTCTGTTGATGAGATTTAGCTGCTGTCATCCATGAGCTGGATCCATACTCAAGGTGTGGTCGTACGGCACCTAGGTAGATGGTCTTGAGGATCCTTTCATTGGCACCCCACTTTGTTCCTGCTAACTTCCTCATGATGTTTATCTTTCTTCTGGCCTTTGCCTCTGCGTTCTGGATCTGCTCCTTACATGTTAATCTTCTGCCATAGGTGACTCCCAAGGTATGTCTGCTGGTCCTCGTACTCGAGTGGAGTACCGCCCATTGTCAGATTGCCAACCTTGGTTTTGGTGGACAGTGAGAATAGCATGGCTGTTGATTTTCTTTGTTGATGGTTATACACCAGCGATTGGCCCAGGCTGTAATTCTGTCCAAGGCGAGCTGCATTCTGTACGTGCCAGTCGTTGTGTACTCCTCGGTGCACCAGCGTACGAGGTCATCTGCATAGAGGGCTGCTTGGATCCCATTGCTCATTATAATTATTTTATTATTATTATTATTATTATTATTATTATTATTATTATTATTATCATCATCATTATCATTATTATTATTATTATTATTATTACTATTATTATTATTATTATTATTATTATTATTATTATTATTAGTATGATTATTATTATTATTATTAATGCAAAATGTTCAGACTTGATCGTAAAGCATAAAAAATCATCTGATTTGCTCGGCGAATGAATGGAGGAGTCATGTGACGTTCCCCCCCCCCCCTCCCACCCCCCCCCCCCCCCCCCCCACCCCTTCCTGGTTCCTCTAGCTGTCTCGCTCAGCGAAATCCTTACACTTAACAGGAGAAACTTGGTTCGCGCCTGAGCTGTGCACTATCTCACAGTAGTTGTAAACATGGGCAATCTCCTTCACTCCTTGCCTCTTTCCATCCAGGAGTGTAAATCGGTAACAGTGTAAAGGCTGGTCAAATTACGCATAATAGACTTAAATAAAAAGCAGCCTATATATGGCGTGAATGGGACCTGGAATCAGGGACGCTACAACCGCCAATTAAATCAATAACACCTTCAAAATCCTGACGAAGTCTGTATTCCACGTCGTGGGCGCACCTGGGAAAGCGTTGGTACTTAGCCAATCTACGCCCTCGACAAGACCACCAGATAGGTAGGTAGAGAGAGAAAGAGAGAGAGAGAGAGAGAGAGAGAGAGAGTGGGGGGAGGGAGGGAGGGAGAGAGAGAGAGAGGGAGGGAGGGAGGGGTGGAGGGAGGGAAGGAGGGAGGGAGAGAGAGAGAGAGAGCGGGAGGGAGAGAGAGAGGGGGAGGGAGGGAGGGAGGGAGAGATATAGAGGGAGGGAGGGAGGGAGGCAGGCAGGGAGGGCGAGAGGGAGAGAGGGGGGAGGTGGGTGGGGGGGGGACAGTTAGTGGAGTGATTGAATCACCAGGCAACACCTCCAAACTCAGCATCTCTGCGCTGACTTCGCGAGACATCGGCTGCCCCATGATGTTCCAACAATGCGACGAATCAGCCTAAACGGTGTAGTTCAAACCACACGAAGGGCTCGGCTCCATTCACACTTGATGACTTTCCCACATGCATCCATAGATGCAGCTGCCGCTTCTAGGCAAGGTACATTTGCTGGGAGCGAAGAGGCACGTAATAGACGGGCGGCCTAGCGCATACGATCGGAGAGCAGCCGCCACCGGTCCTCTCGCGCGCAGCATTGGCAGCAGCCACCCAGATGCCCGCTGAGCCAGTCATCACGCCGACGTCGCAGACGACCTGACAACGGAGGCAGCAACACCAATTGCAGCCTGCAGCGATAGAACCCGCCACGCGGCACGCCCAACCCTGTCAACTCCGACTGCATATTTAACAGCCTATATGGTATTGGTGACCATAACTGATTTGTTATGAATTGATCAAAAGATGACAATAAATTATGACTGAATAATAAATTATGGATTCCAAAGCGAAAATTGATATTCACAAATATATTTTTGGAATTTAGGTTAGCCAGGCGTATGTAGTGTTTGATAGATTTGTTATATATGCCATTTATGCATCAAGGCAAAAACCCGCCAATTTTAAAGTCAATCGCTTTTTTTCAGGGAAGTAATATCTTTCTTCTGCCCCAAACTTTGACGCCGTTTTCAGGGACAACGTAACCATTGGTTATCCAAACACAATTTTAATAGAAATGTATACAATGTAGTTGAAACACAATCAAAATGCGTCTCCCGAATATAAATTGTGCGAGTATACAGTAAGAAACAAGCAAGAAATGCACATCCGGAAATCGATAAGCCAACTGTATCTACCTCACTCCAGTGACGGATAACATTGCTCTGCGTAGGAATCAATAGTATACAAGGCCCATATCGAAAGCGAAGTCGCCGAAATGACATTTAGTACAAACGATATTTGTAATATGTTCCTGCTGAATACGTTCGCACGTGTGTATTTTTTTGTTATTGAACAGACTGATTTCCTCTAAATTGGTTATCAACGAGTTCCTGAAAAACCCTGTACATATTGGGGACTTTCATTGAAATGGTGAAAGAGAGATAAATGTTATGAGGAAGGTCTGAGCAAATGCATTAGCGTGATTACGTCCCATATAGGTGACACATTTTGAGTTGGGAATCGATTAGAGCGTTGGTGGCTGTCAGCTCTTGAACAAAAGCTGTTTTTGTTATTAACGGAGAACGTTTCGAGCGAATCGACGTGTATTTTATGAACCATTGACACCTGTGTGATCTCATTATGCAAATGTATACCATTTCACCCACACTTAAGTAACTTCATTTTCACAATGCATACACCAGTTGCCTATATGAATATTTTGCGCAGGATTCGGGCCGATCCATATACAAACAAAAAACAAGAAGTCAGCTGAACTAAATACCTATGGTGAGAGTGGCACACTAAGAACTCTGACTAATGAGTATAACATCTACGGACTATCCGGGTCGTGCCTAAGTAGTGGACTATATCTAGCTATCCCTCATTGGAGAGGAGGCGTGAGCTCAGGCGATAACCAACAGAGCTGTGAAACCGGCGATCACGTCTCCGTTCGTCCAACTGAAGGCTGGATTCCATAAGCGCGGAAACGGAGACGGAAGCGGTAGGCGGAAGGGTTACCGTGTGCGGAATTGCCGCGAGGTGTGATTCCATATAAAAGGAAGCAGCATTCGCTTCGTCTGTAAATTCAATTACCATGTGCCTATGCAGTCTAAAATCGTGCAGGAATACCCCTGATATGGCGTCATTTCTTGGAATTCCCTTCGCGGTTGACGCGCCGACAACTTCTGAATCGCTACATGGAGCGGTCAAAATATCGTTCCTGTTTGCGCGTGCCGTTCCGCGTGCCGATCCGCGCTTAAGGAATCACACATATTAAAATCAATAGAATCGATTGTGCCGCTTCCGTTTCCGTCTCCGTGTCCGCGCTTATGGAATCCAGCCTTGACGATCGCTGGAAACATAGGACTCCTCGTCTCGTTTCGTTACCAGTAATAGACAAATAAAACCAGCCTAGAATGCCGTGAATGGCACCTGAAATCCGGGACTCGGTAGACGCCAACCAAACCAATATGCTTCTTATAGCCCTCGTTGGACATATAGGCACTCGCCTTTACTTCTTGCCGCTCTCCACCCAGAAGTACACATTGGTATCAGAATTAGGGACCAATCAAACTAATAACATCCGCCCGTTATTATCCACACTCTTCCATACAAATGTTTCTTTCACTAGAAGCAAAACCCAATGGACATGTCCAGAATAGCTATGCCCGGCCCGTCCCTAGTTAAGCTCCGCCCAAACCTCCATCGTGTTGTGATCAATCTATGCCTGAACTTCTTGACTATGGAACTTCCAGAAAACTATACAGGGAAGGCGTTTGCATATTTTGAAACTAATTTGACTGGGTGCTCAGCGCCCATTCAAATTAGTTTCAAAATATTGAACAGAATACTTATTAAATGGCAAAGACATACAATTCGTACAACGTGTCGGACTATTAAGCGCTAAAGACGGACGATATCGAGTCATTCATGAATATGACGCTAGCTTACACGTCGCGTAGTTAATTATGACGTCATATGATTGAGTGAGGAAATGGATTCATGAATTATTAAGACGATCATATATGCAAGCCTTTGGAGATGGTAAACCTATAATCTGACTAAGTCAACATATTTACAAACTGTTTTCCGCAACATGATTTGCATGGGATATGCATTTTCCTTTTTGTATTTTGTAGCTGCGGATTGCCTGTGGACAGTCTATATATATAGCTTGGCACATATTTAGGTCACCCATGGCGGCGATGGAGTTGTACACTGGGCACAAATTCGAATAAGCTCACATCGTTTGCCCTATATCTATAATACGATTTTTCCTTTAGTAGCTTTTTTTTAAATAGTAGCGCGTATTTGCGATATGTATGTTAATAGTGACGCATGATAATATCAGCATTTCAAGGAGGTCTCGTGTAAATACCATATAGTGTTTACAATGTACATCTTTCTTCTCATGGCCACGTTAGCAAGCCATATTCTATGAGAGACCGAGCACGTAGTCAAGTGCTCTCGTTTTTCTGTAGGCATAGGTTTAGCGATTTAAATATCTATAAATTGGGAATATATGCCCATTTCATTTCTCTACCCCCCACCCCACCCCCACCCACACCACAACGATACGCCCATCCACTAATCCCCAACCCGATCTACCCTCTCCACCACCATCTCTCTCTCTCTCTCTCTCTCTCTCTCTCTCTCTCTCTCTCTCTCTCTCTCTCTCTCTCTCTCTCTCTCTCTCTCTCGTCTCTCTCGTCTCTCTGTCGTCTCTCTCTCTCTCTCTCTCTCTCTCTCTCTCTCTCTCTCTCTCTCTCTCTCTCTCTCTCTCTCTCTCCCCACTCCCTTCCTCCCTCCATCCTCACTCCCTCCCTCTCTCCTCTCTCCGATCTCTCTCCCTCCCTCCTCCTCCCTCCCTCCCTCCTCTCTCCCACCTCTCTCTCTTCTCTCTCTCTCTCTCTCTCTCGCTCTCTCTCTCCCTCTCTCTCTCTCTCTCTCTCTTACTCTTTCTCTTTCTCTTCTCTCTCTCTCTCTCTCTCTCTCTCTCTCTCCCTCCCTCCCTCCCTCCCTCTTCCCTCCTCCCTCCCTCGCACGGGCCTCTATTTCAATTTCGCAACTTAAAAACATATATTAATTTATGTGGAATGGAATCATCATATGTTAAGATTTATTTCCTTTCATTACAAATAGACTCACAGTTTAAGCCTCTACAAGTGTATAATTTAAACAATTTTATTTTCAGAAATTTTACTGTGAATGTGCACCTTTAAATGGTTCAAAGCAAGAGGATCTATCCAAAGGCTCAGGATCTATTAACAATTAAGCAATGCCCGACAAAGCATTGCCTATATTTTCTTGATGCGCCAGTTTTGAATTTTACGACGAATCATGCGACACTATTTTTCTCTAACCCTTTCTTCAGACATAAGACTATGAGCCTTATAGCATCTTGTGTATTTGAAATAATACCGACTGCTGTGGACGGGGTAGTTCTCGGTGTTTGAAGAGTCAGCTACCCTTTTCTCCAAATCGGGTATGAGCGTTACTACGCCAATGCCCACCCATTGCCTACGAGAAACTTCTTTCTGGCCCGTATTGAAGTAAGACACGAATGCCGTTCCATGTGCGGAAACTTGGGGACGCGTGCACTAAATTTAACCATTTAACCATTCCAAACAGTCACGAGAAAATCAGTATAATGTAAAGAATATTATGTTGACTATGTTGATACTAATTTTACTGCGAGATTTTGTCAAAATATTTACATGTTTTCCTGCATAATGGACCTTTCTAATTTATCCATCATTCAATGCGGCTTGTAAGATGACGTCATAATTAATTACGTCATGAATGACTTAGATAAGTTCGCCACGTACGGACTAAGTGTTGTTTTACGAATTATATGCCGTTACTATTTAATAAACATGTTGTTGAATATTTTGAAACTAATTTAACTGGCTGGCATAGGCAGCAACAATACCCAGCCAAATTAGGTCCAAAATATAATCAACAGCTTATCTGTATAGTTTTCTGGAAATTGATAATCAGGGGGTTCAGGGATCGATCGATCCCCGCACGGCCGAAGTGTGGGTGGAGTTTAGGTAGAGATTGGCTTGGCATAGGTAAAACTGGACTCCTCGATGTTCTTGAAGTTGAGACTTTAACATGCCACGGGTTAGAGCGCTAAACGCATTGCTTTTGCTGGCTGACTATACCAATAATAACGTACACTACAAATGGATTGGAGTAGTAAAGGCAATATTAAATAATGTGGGAATGGGATATCTGTGGGAAAGACAGAGCATCACAAGTAACGCAACGAAACATATAAAACAAATACGTACAGACCAATACACACAATCATGGAAAGGACAGATGAACGCATCTTCAAAGGGAAAAATCTATAATATCTATAAGACGAAATTTGAAATAGAACCATACCTTACTAAATTAAATAATACTAATAAACTAACCTTAGCGCGATTCTGAACAGCCAACCACAAATTGCCAATTGAAACTGGGGTGGGGGTGGGAGGGCTTAATCAAAGAAGATCGGGTATGTAAATTGTGTGACCAACATGACACAGGTGATAAATATCATTACCTAGTTCTCTGTAAGTTTTTTGAAAAGGACAGAATGACACTACCACCAAAATACTTTCGGGTGAAACCAAATCACTACAAATTTTGTGAACTTTTATCAAGTAATAAAATCTCAATTTTAAGTAAGCTATGTACATTTATAAGAAGAGTATTGAAACATTTTAAATAGCAAGACAACGACAACAGTGATGATGACAACACCGACTACGACTAGGAGGAGGACCATGGCGACGACGACGAAAACGACGACTGCGACATCGACGACGACGACGACGACCATGATGATAAAGACAGCAGCAGCGGCTGCAACTGCTACTCTTACCTCTACTGCTACTACCGCTGTAGCTACAGCTACAATTATCACTACCACAGCCTGCTTACAGCACATCATTTCTGTCGAAAATCAGTGTTCCTGTAATAATACCTATGTACAAGGTGTATACATCTATTACCTTTAAAATTGTACATCTTGCAAATTAGAAATATGTTCTGGGAGTGGAGACCTCCGAATTCCTCCATACTTTTACGAATTTCGTCTGGTGGAATTGGAGCACTTCACTCCTGGTCTGTTCGGCACGTCGTTGCATTTAGCATTCTGTCCAAACCAACAACAACAGTAAATGACAGTGGCAGCAGCAGCAACTACTACTACTACTACTACTGCCTCTACTGTTACATCTACTGCTACTACTACTGTTGCTGCTACTGCCATTGCCACTATCACTGCGACTACTGCTGCCACTACTACTACCACAGTCTGGCCTGCAGCTCATTGCTACCGTCGTAAACCAAATTTACTGGAATTTACTATGTTTAATGTGTACAGACTACAAATTCTAAATATGTTCTGGGAGTGGGGAGCTCCAATTTCCTCCATACCTTTCGAATTTAGTCTGGAGGAATTTGAGCGCTTCGCTACTGAACTAACCGGCCGGACGCACTCATCATATTTGCCATAAACAAACTTTTCTTTTCATAACACCTATATGTACATCACGGGTATATGCAAATCACTATTTAATTGCATTACTCAGATTGGCTAACGGGAGGGAGTTTTGATTACCTAGGTACTTATATTATGTTGAAATAATAATAATAATAATAATAATAATAATAATAATAATAATAATAACGACGACGACGACGACGACGACGACGACGACGACGACGACGACGACGACGACGACGATGAGGATGATAATAATACTAATAATAATAATAATAATAATAATAATAATAATAATAATAATAATAATAATAATAATAATAATAATAATAATAATAATAATAATAATTATCAACATTCCATGTACTCGCCATTGACAGTATAAGTAAATGTACTAATGGACCCCATATGCCACATTGGGGCATGGGTGTAAATAAATTGAATTGAATTGATATTTGACCAACACAAACTGAAGGTCACCTTTGATGAAAAAAAAACATTTCTGCAAATAATGAAAACCACGTCCTTATTATATGTACAGTAGGTAGTGTCTATATGGATCAAAACCCAGGAGATTTTAGGTCGTTTGTATAATTTGGCACATCAAATAACTAACAATGGATACACATTCAGGCCAAGGAGTTCAGGTCATATATAGCCGATATTTTTAGAAAAATCTATTGTATCGAAGTCCAATATTTTGACATATTGGGCGCTGCTGTACATGCCCTGGTATACTCAAATTCGTATAAATATACTATTTATACACGAATAATAAGATGCGTGTTGGCCATATGAGTTTGACAATTATAATTATATATACAAGAAAAATCTCAAATTCATATGATGAAACCGATCAGAAAGCCGCGTATACGACATCATAATCAATTACGTCATATGTAGACTAACGTCACAATCAAAATGCGTACTGAATGGGGTATCTAAGTGAGTCATGAACTTTGAAAATCCGTACGTTGAAACAATTGCATGGCTTTACAATTTAATAAACATATCTGTTGAATATTCTGAAACTAATATGACCGGGCGTTGTTGCTGACATAGGCAACACCAGCACCCAGTCGAATTATTTTCAAAATCTTCAACATGTTATCTGTATAGTTACCATGCAATTTTGATTCTGGTAATTCAGGATTCAAAGTAGATACATCGACCCCAACACGCGCAAAAAATGGGCGGAGCTTAGCTAGATATGGACGGGTCATGGTTATAAGTGGACTCACCTATTGTATATATTTATATCCTTTTGTCTCCAGCTTTGGCTTACCCAGTATCATAATAATACGTTATACAGATATTAGCTTGACCTTTCCAGCAGTTTGTTGCTTCAGTTATCACTGCTATTGTCGTGATTTTCAATGATCGACTTCTCGGCGTGATGACCTTTCTTCATTTTGGTTCACTATATGTTATAGAGGCGCTAACCTTTAAGTATGGTATTATTGTTCATCTCAGACACACTTTTGTACATAATTTCAGTTGCGTAGCCTTGTTGAAAACTCTAGGAGTGGATAATACACATATAGGGGTACATTAAGGTGAGCCCCGTAATGTGTTGAAATCGGGAAGTCTCCAGCGAGCATTGCTTGCATTTTAGGGGAAATATGGACATTGAGATGCATGTGAAATATTAATATTATAGTTTTACCCGTTTTAGCCTGAAAAGAAGTGCGTTAAGGTACTAGCCAATCTAAATTAAATTTAAATTTATTGTACTGCAGAAATGTCTCCCTTATTCCTGCCTAGTCTAGTGTCCTGAAGCTTGTACGGCACCCCCTGGAAGGAGAAATGTTGTGTTCCTATACCAAGCCCATCTTTAGCTAAGCTCCACCCACACATGCCCCGTGTAGGGAACATTCGATCCCTGAACTCCCCCTCTATGAATGACCAGAAAACTGTACAGGTAAGCTAATGAATATTTTGAAACCAATTTGACTGGGTGTTGTTTCTGGCTACTGTAGCTTGCGGGGTAGTGAGGGGCCGTTCCGGTGTCAGATGTCGACTCGCCGCGCCGCAAGTGCACGACGAATGATGATGCTGGTTAGCTTCCGGTCTCGGGGTGACGGATCCTGGACGATACTTCCCTACGGGTAACAAAGACCGGCTCCTAAGGGCGGTGGAACTCAGTCGTTCATGTGGGGCCGTGCGACCATCGTCAAGAACATTAAACACAACAGTCTCATCCCAAGAGTTTGTGTCACCAGTATGCCTGTCCATAGCAATTTCGTGATCTATGGACTTACTAGATTTGATTTGGTGACCTAATTAAAATAAGGCTATACAATAGTTTTACCTAAACAGACCGTTAAGTATGCTAGATAAAAATAATGAGCATACGAAAATACAAGACATAGAGACAGCCTGATGAACTTTTAAACGTGGGGCTCCCGGAGGTACCACACAGACTCGTAGGCCCGAAGAGGTATCCCCGCAAGGGAGGGACCCGTACATGAGAGTTAAATAATTAACTTAATATAAGCTAGTATACCTCTAAGCTGACAGGAAAGAAAATTATCTTTGTAGTGACGGAAAATCATGTGCCTCACGCGGGCACTACTCCTAGTGCTAGTTTGGGTGAGGAGTATTATCCTCGCGTCGACCGTCGTCACTGAATCCTTCCGAGAGGCAAGTGGCTCGAGCGGGCCTCCACCACTGGAAAATGTTTCCACTGCTTAAAGCGGGAGAAGAGTAGTGGTCGAAAGGGGCCCACTCTAATATTTAACCGAAAATGATGTAAAGAAAGGACCATACCTGGTGAGATTATGACTATAAGGGTGCGTGCTGTTTTACGTGAAGACGGGACGAACGATTCCGGAAGGATTCCCACGTCACTGTCTTATGCAATTCTCAGTATGCTGAATTAGGTGTTGCCGCTTTTATTTATGCGGGCCTTCTTCTATGCTTAACCTAATATTGAGTCTTTAGAGACAAGACTTATTTTAGGCCGCAAATGGCTGGCGTCTACATAGCTTTTAGATATGGCAGTTATTGAGAACAGATGCCCTAAGACATCAATACTAAAGACAGCGTGCATACATGTTACTTAGTAAGATCTCCGAACTGGATACGAATCCGGACATCTCGCTCCGTAACCACATACAACGTCACAGGACATTGGTTACCTTTCACAAAAGCATTTTAGGCAACTGATCTATCGTCATGGTGGAGGTAAGAGAGACGAGTACCCACCGTAAATGTTCTTCCAGTGAGGGCGTGGCAGATCTGAATATCATACCCAAACATTCTTATGGAATTCGGTGGGGATGCGCATCTCGCCCGTCACCAGGTCCTATGGAACTAACTTTTTACCCTGTCCTTAGGTTTAAACACAAGTTGCCCAGTTATGCACTGCAGTGCGGAAGGATTGTTCAGCAGATTAAAGAAAATAATAATTAAGACATGTTTTCGCAGTGCTTTCCTACATTGGCAAAGGTTACTAATTACTGAGTATCCGAAGATACATGGGGAATGTGTGTAATACCACACCATGGCCATCACGCTCGGAAATCCCAATAGTTTCCCAGGGTCGGATCAGTTCATGGTGTGGATAGGGATATCCAAACAATTAAGAAGCCATAAGGCTTAGGGGAACATGAAGAGAGACACTAACTTAGAAATATGAGGGTCTTTAGGTATGTTGGCCAATCTTACACAACCTTGCCGGAGTGCGGGGCTAAATTATCGCAACTACCGGAATAGAGGCGTACACCACGTGTCTCCTAATGAAGAGATTGTCTCTAATCATATTAAACCTATCCTATCGAGCTGAATAGAAACGGTTTTTAGTTGGTAGCATGCCGGGCTAAACAGAGTTATAGCAAGGACAGCGACCTCAGTGAAAAATTGTTGGTGGCGGGAGAAAGTGCTGCTATTTAAAGGTTGCTGTATTGTGTTTCCTGCGTGCACTGCAGTCCTATAGTTTCTACAATTAAGAAAAACATACGAACTGATGGCCACTGGCCATATATAAACTAACCAGAACAATCAATACAGTGTGAAATGATCAGAATAATATATCTATAGTACAGGTTATGGTGCGGTTAGCGAAAACACCTTACAGAAAATAAGAATAACTATAAACAGATACAGAAATTATAACTAGCAGTCCTAAGACCGGTACTGTGCCTTTTAGTCATCGGGACCATTTATATAGATATGATAATAGTATCAAAAATGTAATTAACTGAATAATTAAAATGTCAAGTATAGTTACTGGAATAATCTGGAACCATTCTTAAGTCTGGGCTATCGTGTTACTGAAATTGATACGTCACTCTTAGGTTGACGTCAGTTGATGCATTCCCTGGAAGCTGGAAGGTTCCCGCAGGCTGGTTTCCTCAAACAGGATTCCCCCAAGCATCCCATGACGGGAGCGGATCGAACTCAGGACTGTAATCACAATATAGAATGTCTAACGAGTAGTCAGCAAGAGATACAATAACATTACTGCTGTGACGAAAGTTCCCGTACACCGATGGTATGGATGGAAGTTGCTAACAACCCGATCATAAGCGGGGGTTGTTAAATGCGGATGAAGATACATACCTAAGCTTAACGGTGCGGGGTACGTCAGCCAGCTCTGAAGATGTACCGGGCAAAGTTTAGATAAACCTGCACGACATCAGTGCGGGGATGGTCAAATAACCACTTTTGGCATGGCCGGCAGATCCGGCGAGTCATCCACCAAAGAACATCGCTGCCTCTACACCTGTAGAATCACATTTTCAGGCCGGGAAAGGCCTCCCCGCAAGTTCGTGTTCCGAATTAGTTCTTGATATATTCGTGAACAATATCTAAATAGTTCCAAAAATGCGCCCGCATGAAACGGGAGTTACAAAATTGCTTCAATGCGGTGGGTTGGACAACTGCTGGCTACGGGAGAGAAACCGACAGAAAGTGAAGTGATCTGCGTAATGCCTGTCGTGCTGATCGTAGCTGACACAGGTCCAACCTATTCGGCCCCTGGTCGAGGATGCTCTCTAGCTCTGGATCTCATCTCCTTTAATACTACTCGTGACGTCACAGGCGCATCCTCCAACCAATCATCAGTCGAGCAACAGCCAATCAGCGCATATCTAATAATAACGCAGTTCAATGTTCTAGAACATTCTAGAAGTTCTGCGCACTCGTGGTTATGACGTCACGGCAATATTTTGAAGACAATCAAAAGGGGTTTTCCGTGGATAACTCAGCAATTCCTCAACCGATTTTGAAATGGTTTACAGATTTGTAAAGCCCGTCGAAGTCTGGTATTGACTACTGCCAGATTTGGAGGGAACAGGTGATTAAAAAGGATTACATTGTACCGTCTCGGTACACTAACATCATCGTCCTATCTTGGTCGTGGTAAACTACGTGCTCTGTCAAAAATAGCATTTTAAGCGTGCGCATGCGCACTATGCGCTTTAACGAACTTAGTCGTTTTTATAACGTGATCTCTCTCATAGGCTCATATACTCTTATGGCTCTACCTAGGGGTGTGTGCTCAGGGAACGAATCCAGGACGGGTGGCGCGCACCCAGCTTGGCTGGTACGCCGGTACTTGTCCGGTCGATCAGAACTACACTACGGCAGCAACAACGCTCGGTAAAATTAGTTTCAAAATATTAAAAAGCATGTGTATTAAATAGTAAAGATATACAATTCATACAACAACGCCCGTAATCAATTAAACCTTCGTGGGAACCTATCAACGGCAGTCATGACACCTAAAATATCCCTCACGATAAAAGAAGTTGGCATGCGTCTCACTGGCATGACCTCTTCTCTACATAAACGGTTTATAAATATACAATGTATAACTTGGATCATGAAAAACAAGTATTGCAGCAATGTCAAAAATCAGATAACTGAGATTTTACATTCACAACATTTACAACTTTTTCTAAACCTAGGCAATACCTAACCCAGCCTCTCACTTAATACTTACATCTGTGTAAAGTATTTCAAGCTCCTATAGGGCAAGCTAAATTTCATTTCATTTCATACATTGATACAAAAACGCTTTAAATTCTTGGAGGGCATGGATGATGTTTGCTTGTGGGATATGCCCGTATGTAGCATAGCCGGCACATTCCGTATGGTGTTTGTTCAGATGGGCATCTTCCAGAATGCGTGTTTTTCTCGCGCCAGTCCGTTAGTGGCGGTGGGGAGGGGCGTGGCACGGGGGAAAGGGGTGTTGTTCGTGGGTCCTCCCCGGAATATGCCGTGATCTATGTAGTCTGAGATGGCACATACTGCATTTTAAATGAGGAAGACAGACCCCTTGTTATGGATGAACTATCATTCGCATGTTATTTACATTTTACGTTGTTGGATGATAAGATGTTTCAATGATGTTGTGACAAAACATTTTGGAATATTTGTCAATTTGAATTTAGACATTGGACTGGTTTGCCTTCCTTACGGTCTCGTCGTCAAGCACATTGCCAGTAAGGAGTAAAACAATAGATTTTACAGTGGGAAATCAGGCCAACCGACCTGCTGGGCCATCAATGAGTGTCTGAGAGAGGGTTCGTCCTCCCAAGTTATGGTGTGACAGTCGTCCTCCTGAGGAAAAAAACGAAAAAGTATCTCTTCTGAGATGCCATTTCTTACAGTTTGGGTAATATAAGAGGATCTTTACTTTGCTTTAAATTTCATTTTAATTTAACTTAACGATACCTTCAAAATGGTATGAAGATTAATCCTCCCACTCTACCACTATGGGAGATTAGCTCATGTCGTGGCATGCAGGCTATAGCCTGTATGTAGTCTGTCTGATAGAAAACAGTCAAAACACTGGGTATGGAAATAGTGAAATTCTGTAGGCTATGTATAATGCAAACAAAATATTATGGTCCATATTAAGAATGATTAAATGAACAAATTGGAAACAAGAGAGGAGGTTGGCCGTGGCCCTTCGAGTTGTGCCCCACCCCTCACCCATAACCCATTGCGCTTAGTACTGAATCTGACAAATACAATGGATATTACTATACATATAACATAAGACCAATAACACCTGTTTAGTTACCGAATAATTAACACGGAAATCAAAGCCACTAAGACACATTTGCTTGCGTGCCCAAATTGCAATCAAAATAAATTCAAGAGTAACAGACAGTTGCACAATCAGACATTACTGCATACATATAAGTCCCGCTCGTTCTCGATTTTATATTTGTGTTTCACTGGCTTCAAATGTTCAGGGGTGAGCTCAAGGGTGGTTGGTGAGGGATGGAAGAAGGTGGTGGTCTTGGCGACCGCCAAAACTCCCAAAAGACCCCATTAGCAAACGCCAGTTGCACACCTAGCATCAGCTCCTTCTTCTGCTACGCCAATGCGCTCCGTCGGGACCAGTCCTGGTGAACCGTTTCGTGAATCAATCAATTTATTCTTTAAAATGGGCACCCCTGATTCATATGAATTCTACAGAAAGTATGTAGCATTTTGATTAAATCTATTTGTCAATGGGCCTTTCCATTTTTAGCTATACCCCGCCCATCACTAGCTAAGCTCCACCCACACCTCGCCGTGTTGGGATTGATCGATCTCCGAATGCCCTCGCCATCAATTTCCTGAAAACTATACAGGGAAGCTGTTGAATATTTTGAAACTAATTTAACTGGGTGCTGTTGCTGTCTATGACAGCAACGGCGCCCAGTCAAATTAGTTTCAAAATATTCAACAGAATATTTATCAAATAGTAAAAGCAAACAATTTGTGCAACAACGCATAGACCGTCATCAAATATGCGTTCGTTACGTACTTATCGACATCATTCATGACGTCATTCATTATGATGTCATTCTACACATCACGCAGTTCATTATGACGTCATATGATGGGTGGGTACTCTGGAAAGGTGAACTAACATGCTCAGAAATGGAGATAAATTACCAATCCGCATGCGGGTGCGAATTCCGGTATACATATAGTGATCCACTGACATAGATATTTGACAAATTGACCCTAAACTCAATATACTCCTCAGAGACTCGGCACATAGATATTTAAATATTTCACTTGAAACGTAAGTTAATTCTAGTTGGCCACAATATGATTGGATGCGGCACATTTAGAGATTTTAGATGCTCGCGTTCAGAAGATATGTTGCGGACAAACAGATAAACTGACGAACAAACTGACGAACTGACCAGGACAGCCTGTCTATTTCTAGCTATGCCCCGCCCATTTTAGCTACGTTCCGCGCACGCTTTGCCAGTGGTAGGAACTATTGAACGCATATTATTCCAAGAATATCTATATCGAGTTAACTATACACACACGCGCACACGCAAGCAGACAAGCAAGTGAACGAGCGAGCAAACAAGCAAGCAAGCGAGCAAACAAGCAAGCAAGCAAGCAACACAAGAGATGCATGGGTTTCTGATCCTCTTTCTCATTCCAACAGCAGCGGGGATATTATATGGGGTCGGTTGGTTGGTGGGTTGGTTAACTATTGAATGGAGGGAATCTTCTACAAACGTGATTGTCAACGGAGCAGACTGCTCTATTTATCACGACACGTGAACACTAGTTTTCACAGCACAATGCGATCAACCTTATTCAAATAAAGAATATACTCGACCGGCGCGCTTGATCAATATATAATTGACCAGTCTCTAGTTTTCTGAACATATATTTAGAGAGGATAAAACCTGCTGATGTTTCTTAGAAATAAAAATGTATGAAACAGTTTAATAAGTTCACATACACAAGGAAAAGAAAAAACTCAGGTATGTATTATCACTTATTATAGACTTAGGCATTTCAAGCTTGATATGGCGAAACAGTTGCGATGTACTGTTAAATATTTTAAAATTAATTTGCCTGCACGTTTTTCTGCTTAATGTCACTATCTGCGTTGACTGCTAGTCAGGTTTGTTTCCAAATAATGAGTCAACGGACCCGTTAGGCTGCTTTAGAATTGAGACATTGAGAGAAAAAAGCTGTTGGAATGCAATGGATGATTGACCGATTGTTTTCCTTTCAAGTTGTTGAATATTTAAAACATAGTTTCTTTAAAAGGCAACCATTCAGACAACGATACCTAAAAGTGTGATGTACCAGAATTCAATGAAACAAAATACATCTGGCCATTTGATAACTTCATTCCATATAAATTAATACAATGCTTCGAGTTTTTTAACGTAGGCCCCTATCCATAATTCAAACTCACAACTAAAATTATGTTAATGTATATGGAATAACATCATCATATAAACAGGTTCCTGTCAAATTAGTGTCAAAATAATCAGCAGCTTACAGCTATGATTGCTTTAAAATTGAGAATCTGCGAGGTCAGAGTTCACCGTGTTAGCAACACTTACATAGCTGTTATAATAACTCTGATGACGCATGTTATTGGGCCAGTATATTGGACCATATGGGCCCGGTATTTGGGCCAGTTCTGGCCCAGTAATCTGCGTCATCATGAAAGTTACGCTATCGGCAATCTGACAAATTCACCATTGCCAAGTTTACCCTTTGCTACGGAACATCCATCCTTACATCAACTTTAGTACATACGTTCTAGTCAATTTTACATTCTTGACCTTTTTAGAACCAGAATGGACTCCTTTGTCATAGCGATGATGTCTATGTGTATTCTGTTCGCAACGCCGAATACGGATGCCACGTGCAACTGGCCATGGTCAGGATGTAAAACTCGGAATCCTTATACAACAAATGTCCCAGAACGGTACTGTACGCCGGAACAATCCTGCTGGCCCTCACACTGGGAGCTTATGCTCTTAAAATATATGTTAACTGGAACTGTTGTTCTACCCACCGATGCCTCATATGCGGACGAATCTCCCGTGGACAGTTTGTACTTCAAGAGGGAACCAGCCATGATTGTTAAAGTAAGTGCCATCATGTGACAGATGTGAGCGGTGTATGACTTTATTTTTTCAGAATGTATGCAATGATTTCTGAATTTTAGATCCCGAGTATGATCCGAATCCGGATCTACCTTATATGTCCAGGTCATGACCACTGATATGAACTTATAGGTACTGAAAGACTCTTTTCGTGGGTAAAAATCTTCGACTACTACTACTACTACTACCACTACTACCACTACTACTACTACTACTACTACTACTACTACTACTACTACTACTACTACTACTACTACTACTACTACTACTAAAACTATTGCTGCTCCTGGTGCTGCTGCTGCTGCTGCTGCAGCTGCTGCTGCAGCTGCTGCTGGTGCTGCAGCTGCTGCTGCTGCTATTGCTGCTGCTACTACTACTACTACTACTACTACTACTACTACTACTACTACTGCTGCTGCTACTGCTGCTGCTGCTGCTGCTGCTGCTGCTGCTTCTGTTGCTTCTACTACTACTACTACTACTACTACTACTACTACTACTACTACTACTACTACTACTACTACTACTACTACTACTACTGCTGCTGCTGCTGCTGCTGCTGCTGCTGCTGCTTCTGGTGCTGTTATGCGAGTGCATAGAGATATGGCACGTCTTGAATGCACACTATAAGTTCCAGTCAATTCGTGTGGCTGTGAGTCGGGTAGTTGAGAGCTGGTCCGGTGAAAGATGATTTTTGTTTTCTGGCTGATGGGCCAACGGGTAGGCTACTCGGCTTCCAACCACTAGGCGAATATGTGTCATAGAATTGGCTGGGTTCGAACCTCGCTCAGGTCGAAAATTGAAAAATTGAAAAATTCCATTCCAATGATGAGTGTGCTATATCCTATTGCCAGTGCGTCGTCAACGCTGCTGCTGCTACTACTGCTGCTGCTACTACTGCTGCTGCCACCGCTGAATCTGCTGCTGTTGCTGCTTTTGATGCTATTATTACTACTACTACTACTACTACTACTACTGCTACTGCTACTGCTACTACTACTACTACTACTACTACTACTACTACTACTACTACTACTACTACGACGACGACGGCGGCGACGACGACGACGACGACGACGGCGACGACACGATGACGGCGACGACTACAACTTCTCAATCAGGTAAAAGGAACGTTTTTCTCAAAGACATTTTGGCAATTTTTGTCAAATGTCTATTTCTTCTAACACATTGCAGTTACTCCTGTATATCAGCTAGCCTGGACGTGATTAACAATAATTTGAAAAAAGCGTACGTTTGAAACATTAAGAAATAGGTCGAAAATGTGTTCTTAGATGAGAGATCACGCGACCACTACCACATTGGCCGAAATCGGGTGAATCCTTAACATTGTCAAAGATTGTTTGTAACAGAATCTTCGGCAGAATTGGACACAATCGGGCCGGAGGTTCCCGCTCATGATGCTGCCGTTTGTTTCGGCCGACAATGCACTCGGCCGGCAACATCGGTAGATTGGCGACCGGCTTTACAGAGAGTGTGTAGTGATGTAGTGATTGCATGAACGACGCTGTATGGCACAATCTACTTAACAGCCTCACTACTGCAAGCCACAAGCCAATAATTTCAAGGCCAGAACATTCTTGACTTGCTGAATATCTTGAAGACAATTTGACTGAAAGTTGTGTGTGGATTAGCAACAAACGACGGTCAGTCAAATTGCTTTCGAGATATTTAGCAGGTCCAGAGATATATCTCTTAGAATATGTCGTTTGCACAAACTCAGCAGGTAGACGGTTTACTTGAACACTTTGCTGACGCGTTGATTGGTATGTGTAAGATAGTAGACTATTTTAAAATAAGTATGCAGAATGTGCAATTATGTCCAGTTAGAAAGTTCATACCATTCTATTTTAAATATAAATTTCATACATCATTCACAGGTTGCCTCCACGTGTGATGTTCAGAAAGTACTAAAGTTTGTCCGGGAGTTTAACATTAGACTGACGATATATTCCACTGGCCACGAGTATAACGGACGGTCCACTGCAGATGGCTCTTTGCAGATGAGTATGGTCAATATGGACAGGATAGACATTGACCTTTCGGATCCGGCCAGCGACACGGGTGCTTCGGTTACTGTGGAAACTGGAATCAATTTTGGTCGGATTTATGAAGCGGTAAGTGGTCATGCATATTACACGTTTGGAGCCGTAAGAGCAAAACAAATAAATCGTTAACAAAGTAAGAAATATTATGTTGAATATTTTGAACTAATTTAACCGGAAAGAGGTTCATTTCAGAACTTGTTTCAAAATATTTAACAGCGTACCCGTATTGTTGAATTGAAGTTTAAATACGCGAATTCTGGGCTCAACTACTTAATATATTATCCATTTCCAGATTAATCTGTTTAACTTGTATGTATCATATAAACAACTGTTTTTAGTCCATTCCATATTAACAACATGAACCCGGTTAACAATGCTATGTTCATTCATTGACAGCGCGGGAAAGGAATTTTATATTGACCAATCAGGATACGGTCCCCCGTGTGGCATTGCATATCACTACGCGCATCGTGACGTAATAATTCCGCTTGGGACATCACATATTATATAAGTATTGTGAATTTATATTGGTTCAAACAGAATTTATTTTCCATCAAATGGAAGCACGATAAGACATGTGTAAACATATATGCAATAAATACGTCAAGATGACGGAACTTATTATAAAAATATATCTACATACAAATTTAAAATACAAACAGATATATGTGGAATATGTTACAATGTTGACATAAAGCATATTTTTGCAAATTTACTAGCTGTGGGGTATGTCCTTATCACAAACTTATTCTTGCTGCTATGACGCGTGCGTGCGTGCGTGCGTGCGCGCGCGCGCGTGCGAGCGTGCGTGCGTGCGTGCGTGCGTGCGTGCGTATGTGTGCCTGTAATAGCGGGAGAGAGAGAGAGAGAGAGAGAGAGAGAGAGAGAGAGAGAGAGAGAGAGAAGGGAGGCATGTTGTTGACTTTGTTGAGACTGTACGCTGTCACAAACGAAGTATCAGATGAAAGCTGTATGAAAATGTGAAAGCTGTTAATGCTTGAGGTTGGGAGGCAGTGTTAGGCGAGGGTGGGAGGCAGTGTTAGGCGAGGTTGGGAGGCAGTGTTAGGCGAGGAAGCAGCCGGTGGCTGAAAGTTAGTTGTGGCGTTATTTGAAGCGGTTAGTTCTAATTATATATTCACAAAGGATAGAAGATATTATGATATTTTGTTCCGCGCTCGCGTTTTCATTGCCATATAGGAGGTTCTTGGCTGGGTTTTTTTTCAAAGCGAGATCGTCTTGCAAGATAACCCTTTGGTTGGTGTAAATAGGGCAATGAAACAGATAGTGTTTGGCAGATTCGTCTGGATATCCATATGTACACCTAGGGCTGTCCAGTAGAAAGTTGTTGAATATGTGTCTGTTTAGTGAGATGCTGCCATTTCTAAGCCTGCTTAGTGCAATTTTGGCAAAGCGAGACCCTACGTAGTAAGAGGGAGGTGGTGGTCGTATTGGGGACATAGGAGTTTGGATTTAAATTCAACCAAGGTCCTAGACATCGTAACAGGCGCAGGGAGGCAGTTCCAATTGACGACTGTTGCTGGGAAAAATGAACTGCGACAAAGCTCAGTGCGGCATCGGAACGGAGTTAGAGCGTTACCATGGCGTATATTATACGCGTTTCTAGATTGTGACCGTAATGGAAGATGGCCTACCAGGAACTCAGTCGTCATTCCATTACTGATTTTAAACAAAAATTTATATTGCTAGTTATGTAAATAAATAGACTTTGCTTAGTGCACAGTTTTCTTATATACACCTGTGCAAAAGTTAGGCACCACCCTATTTTTACGCACATGCGAGGGTATATTCATGTGCTATGAAGAAAGCAATAGCATAAACATTTATGTACCCATCCATCTTGGTGCAAGAGGTAATAATGCAACTAGAGGAATGCTGATTATGATGGTGGGGAAACACTGTATGTTTGTGTTTGAACATGAAAACGAGGCCTGAATATGGTTACGTTGACACAACTGACAACTATTGCCCTACAGTTGACACACGTGGCTAGATTGTCATTAATGGTGTCTGAAAACGAAGTTTAACATCTGTGCACGAGTTTGAGACTGTCATTATTAATACCGGGTATATCAACCTTGTGCCTGGATGACGGCCTGGACACGACGTCTCATGCTGGTCACCGACCGACTGATACGCCATTGTGGTATTCGTTGCCATTCAAGATGGAGTGCGTCTGTTAATTCCTGTAGGTTCTGCACAGGAGGATCCCTCCTTCTCACCATGTTTCCCAGAATGTCCCAGATATGCTCAATAGGGTTCATGTCAGGGCTCCTTGCTGGCCATGGTAGGGTTTCGATGGCATTCTGGCGGAGGTATTCATGCACAGCTCTAGCACGATGTGGTCGGGCGTTGTCATCCATGAATAGAGGGTGGGTTCCAGGTGCATGATTTACAAAATGAGGGACCACAACTCTATCCAGTATGGAATCTTGATATCTTTGTCCATTTAGTGTTCCAGGTACAGTCAACAGATCCAGCTTACAATCAAATGAGATGCACCCCCATATCATAACGGAACCTCCACCAAATGGAACTTCTTCCATGATGTTACGTTGGTCGTAGGCCGTGCGTCTGGACCTCCATACACGAGTTCGACCATCTGTGGCATGAAGCAGGAACCGACTTTCATCGGACCAGTGTACCCGTCTCCAGGATCTCATGTTCCAGTGTCTTCTTTCGTTGCACCACCGCAGACGCTCCTCTTTGTGGTGTGCAGTGAGGAGAGGACGTCTGACAGGTCTCCTAGCTTTCATGCCAGCAGCATACAGTCTCCTTTTGACAGTAGACATTGACACTCTATTGCGCGTTTCCCATTGCTGGCTGAGCACTCTGCTGTTGGTGAATGGAGATCTCCTAACAAGGCGTACTAGGGCTCGATCATCACGGGCAGTAGTCTTCTTCGGTCTTCCAGATCTAGGCCTGTCCATCACCTCGTTAGTTTGCCCATGTTTTGCAACCAAACGACTGATTACAGTATGGTTAATGTTCAGCTGTCTGCCAATCTCTCTGCATGACATACCAGTGGTATGCATGCCTATGATTTGCCATTTCACAAGATCACTTAACCTTCGTCTTGCCATAGCGGTTCACAATCAAGAGCTAATTCTCTCTGTACAAATAAACCACGGTCATGAACACAAAATTCCTAATCTTGTCGCCTAAATCTGTATGTAATGTTCTACACCTCAAACTGGACTTTTACATAACTGAACACGTGTGCTGTTTCCCGCCACGCACGGACATCAAGCGGCGTGAAGTCATGCATGCATGTGCATTTCGTACTTGGAATTATGTCAGCTAACGCGGGGACAAAAAGTATGGCAACCTAGTTGTACCATCATGTTTCTACGTTCTATTGTTTTTGCTGGTGCTTAACTTTTGCACAGGTGTATAGTTCAAATTACAAATAGTATATTTTTGGAGTAAGGCGTCCAATGGGCTAATGGAGGATTTCAGTTTTAGCTATGCCCCGCCCATCTCTAGCTAATCTCCACCCACACTTTGCCTTGTGTTGGGATCGATCGATTATTGCACTCTCTAATAGGCTTGCGCGATTACGTGATTAAATCGAAAATCGCGATTATGTTTTAAATCGTTAATGTATATGATTAAAAATTAAATAATCGAATGATCGTGAATATTTTCTATTGCATAAAATATTCCAAAACCTAACTTTCAGTTACATTTTAATGCGATCAGTTATACAAAGTGACATTTTGCGTGGTGAATGTATGCCCATGTGCAGGGCAAGAGACGAATACTTTTGAAAATGTATTAATGGAATGTCTGGCTGGAGAATCGAGACAGGCGTTCCTGTGATATATTTTCAGAAATAGTCTTCTCTTGCCCTGCACATGGACTTTTCTACACACCATTGCAATTTTAGTCATTGATATTCTTGTGTTGTTATTTCTTGGTAATAGACCTTTCCCACATTAGCGTATTTTGGGAAAATACCTTCCCGGAATGTATCGCTCATACTACTTCCGGCTGGTGACCGCAATAGCCGACGCGCAAGCAGCATTACCTTATTGAGGGAATCAGATATGATGCACTGTAAGCAGTACATATGAAAAACTATGTTCATAATATTTTTGAAGGCATACATCGCTGGAAAGCTAAGCCAATTGTCTATACATTTCTGTATTAGTTTTTATAGTTTTATAAAATTTAATACAGTTGATTGCAATTTTAAAACATCCTCTATTGTCCACTTGATTGAATGAATCTAAGTCGAATTGCGTATTTTATATACGAAAATAACCCAATGAAAACGTTACAAAAATATAAAAAATAATGCATTGAGGTTTCGTATTTTATTAATGTAAGTCTGGTTCGCCGATTTGATTTTCAAACAGTTTATTTGTATTATTTCCGGCAATGGTGCTTTTATGGTCACATTTTATTCCTAGTAAATCGATTTATAATTTGAAATATCATGGTCACATTATCTGGGTTTTTTATTATTGTCTTTTTATTGGGTGGTGGTGGGTGGGTTGGGGGTTGGGGGTAGTGACTGAATCTGCAATGATACACGACCTGGATATTGAACATGTCAAATTGACCTATCTCACATTAGCGTATTTTGGAAAAATACCTTCCCGGAATGCATCGCTCATACCACTTCCGGCTGGTGACCGTGATAGCCGAAGCGCAAGCAGCATTACTTTACTATGGGAATAAGATACAGTGCACTTTAGGCAGTGAATATGAAACACTATGTTTATAGTATTATTGAAGCCATACCTCATTGGAACGCTAAGCCAATTGTCTATATATGTCTGTATGTGTTTTAATAGTTTTGTAAAATTTAATAAAGTTGATTGCAATTTTAAAATATCCCCTATTGTCCACTTGATTTAATGAAGCTAAAGGTGTGTTCTCACTAGAGACAGCCAGTGGAACGCAATATTGAGGTATGGCGTTATTCCCGATTATCTCGCCGGTGAGAACACGGCCTAAGTCGAATGGCGTATTTAATATACGCAGATAACTCAGTGAAAACGTTATAAAAATATATAACAAAATGCAATGATGTTTCGGCAATTGAATGCCCTAATATAATGAGTTTAGTTTATCATATGAACGGTTTAAATTGCGGTGTATTTTAGTGCAAAAATAACTCATCGCGGATCAGCGGCTTGTTGATGGTGGTACCAGCCAGTAGTTTTGCTCTGAGCGTTGATTTAGGGGAATCCCGGCATAATGACGTCAATGTGGGAAAGGTGTATTTGTATCCAAGCTGATTAATCTCGTAATCACGATTATTTGTTTAATAATTGATCGCGATCAGTCAACGCAATTATCGCACACGCCTACTCTCTGAATCTCAATTTCACAAAAACTATGCACGTATGCTGTTGAATATTTTGAAACTAATTTGACTCGTAGGCAACAAGAGCGCCAAGTAGAATTAGTTTCAAAATATGCAGCGGAATGTTTATTAAATAGCAAAGCCATACAATTCGTACACCAACGTCTAGTCCGTCATCAATTAAGCGTTCGTGATGAACTTATCTACGTCATTCATGACATAATTGAGTATGACGCCATCCTACACATCACGTAGTTGATTATGCCGTTATATGATTGATGGATAAACTGGATAGTTACATTACCATGGTGTGATTAGCCCTTCTTCACGACCGTACGCTAATGGCAAATCTAAACAGGCGACCGTACGCTAATGGCAGATCACAACAGGCGACCGTACGCTAATGGCAGAGCTAAACAGGCCATCCACAAGCAACGACATTATTGAAAAACATATCACCATTTCAGGGCATATGATATGTACAATCACAAACTCGTTTCCATGTAATATGACTATTAGCAGCCTCTTCAGACAGTATCACTTTACACTCCCTAAACCTGATGCAAAGTAATAATATTCAACTCGGTTGATAATAGTTCGAGTTAATGGGACTTCTTTCTAGAACCTCTATTAAAATGGCGGATACACGCTAGTTCATATTTTGGTCTCTTGAAATACGGATGAGTATGTAGTCAAACCTGTCTAAAGCGGCTACTTGATTTGGGGTCACAAGCGATGGAGTTTCTTTAAGACAGGTAGCCGTAAGACCACCCTCTTGAATTATCACCATCTTGGGTCTAGAATAACACGTCCTATATAGGCAGCAACGGCGCGCGCCCAGTCAAATTAGTTTCAAAATATTTAACAGCACGTTTATTAAAAAGTACAAACACAGCAACGGTGTCCTGTCAAATTAATTGCGCTATGTTCGGTGGTGTAGCTGTATACTTAGCTCCGACAACGTTTTGCTCGTGTTGGGATCGATCGAAATCTAATTCCTCGAATTTCAACATCAATGTAACTATGCATGTAATCTGTTGAATATTTTTTAAACTTATTTGACTGGGTGTCAGCAACAAGGCACGGTCAAATTAGTTTCAAGATATTCAACAGAATGGTTATTAAAGAGTAAAGACATGCACTTCGTAAGATCTGACGGACTACTAAGCGTGCATGACGGACTACTAAGCATTCATGACGTACTACTAAGCGTTCATGACGGACTACTATGCGTTCATGACGAACTACTAAGCGTTCATGATGGACTACTAAGCGTTCATGACGGACGACTAAGCGTTCATGACTTACTACTAAGCGTTCATGACGGACTACTAAGCGTTCATGACGGACTACTAAGCGTTCAGGACGGACTACTGAACGTTCATGGCGGACTACTAAGCGTTCAGGACGGACTACTAAGCGTTCATGACGGACTACTAAGCTGTCATGACTGACTACGAAGCGTTCATGACGGACTACTAGGCGTTTATGACGGAAGTCTAAGCGTTCATGACGGACTACTAAGCATTCTTGACGGACTACTAAGCGTTCATGACGGACTACTAAGCATCCATGACGGACTACTAAGCGTTCATGACGGACTACTAAGCGTTCATGACGGACTACTAAGTGTTCATGACAGACTTTCTAAGCGGACATGACGGACTACTAAGCGTTCATGATGGACTACTAAGCGTTCATGACGGACTACTAAGCGTTCATGATGGACTACTAAGCATTCATGACAGACTACTGAGCGTTCATGATGGACTACTAAGCGTGCATGACGGACTACTAAGCGTTCATGATGAACTACTAGGCATTCATGCCAAACTACTAAGCGTTCATGATGGACTACTAAGCGTTCATGATGGACTACTAACCGTTCATGACGGACGACTAGCGTTCATAACGGACTACAAAGCATTTATAATGGACTATTAAGCGTTCGTGACGGACTACTAAGCGATCATGACGGACTACTAAGCATTCATGACGGAATACTAAGCGTTCATGACGGACTTAGGCATGCCACTCATTGCGTATTTTGAATGTGACATTAATTTACATCTGACGTAGTTGATTATGGCGTCATATACTTAAGTGACAGATTGGATTCCTCTATTGAGATTCAGCAAATTCAGGCTCGAATAATTAGCACTTTTAAGCATAAAGTCACATATTCGTAATTTCAATAGACCTAGACTGGTAATGCGTGGCGTACCTTGACGATAATTTAATGGCTCTAAAGCTAATTAGTTTTGAAAAAAGCAGTACCAGTACGATCAATGCTGCATACACGAGTATCTGTATTGACAGTGGCGTAATGAGGATCCCTGGCGCCCAAGGGCAAACTAGATTTTTGGCGGTCACTCTCATACACAAATAATGGCGCCAGACCCAATCACGCTGTTGACACCGTTTCCCACATACCCCAAATTTACACGGAACTCGGCGTCCAGGAGCAACTGCCCACCCCAACACTAACTGGCGATTGTTGCTGTATATGCCAGCAACATCTCCCAATCAAATTAATTTTATAATATTCAACAAAATGTTTAGTAAATTGTAACTTCAGCAACGCCATAAAATGTGCACACTTTACTGACGAACTTGTGTATTTTCGTGGCGAATCCACGTCATCTTGATTGTAGCATAAGCTAACACGTGACTATTAGATTATGGCTTCAGATACATGGGAGATCGGTCGGATTCCTCCTTACGGTTGAAATGGATACTCATGTTTTACTTAACGAACATAATCCGATATATGTTTCAGGTTGCTGAAGTTGGTAAAGTCGTTGTCGGTGGCTATGAGCCTACAGTCGGTCCAGGAGGATACACAGCTGGCGGTGGCCATGGCCCTGTGTCACGGTCCCTAGGTTTGGCTGTAGATAATTTGATCGCTGCTACCATGGTCTTGTCGAATGGCGATGTGGCACATTTAAAGTCAACTGGAACAACTGTGGTGACACGAAAGGGAGAAGTGATTTCGTCTCAGAATACTGATTTGTTCTGGGCAATCCGTGGTGGTGGAGGCGGGACGTTTGGAGTAATCATTGACCTCACATATAAGCTTCACGACCAACCACCACAGGTGGTACAATACGAAGCTTACTACCCTCTTGTGTTGAACAACGAAGTCACCATTGGAAAAGGAGTGATTGAACTTATACATCAGCTATTACCATCGCTTCCCAATGAATGGGCTGGTTTAATAATAATTTCTGGACTCCCGTTTCCCATTCCAATCCCCGTCCCGGGCCTAACGGCACTAGTAGCGGTAAACCTTCTTCACTACGGCCCCTGGGATCAACCCACTATGAAGGCTATTCAACCTCTGGTAGACTTTTACCCTGAAGCACGAATACTGAGTAGATTCACTAATCATTCATCAATATGGAGCTATGCGCAGACATTCGTTCCTTATCCAACAGCCCATCGTGGTTATATCGCCGGCAGCTGGCTGACAAGGGATAAGTTGACTCCAGAGCTCATTGATTTGTATGTGAGCTACGTCCAAAGCGCCCCAGTTCATCTGAATGGTAGATTTAACTTATGTGCTGAAGTGTTACTTGGAGGTAAGTTATTATTGTACATAATATAGACATATTAAATGGCTGCGTGGTTGCGTGCATGCGTGCAAGTATGTGCAATTGCATCGATGCAGTGTGCATACGAACATGCATGCACGGGTGAATGTTAACACATGTGTCCATGTGAATGCGTGCGTGTGTGCATAACCGTCCGCGTTCGTGTATTACTAAAGAACGTTCCAACGAAATGACTGGAAGAAATATAGGAAAATAACAGAATTTGAGAGAGCTAAGTGATAAGTCCTACAAGTGAACATTGAAATATAACAGGAACATATATTGTAGAGTCAAACAAAGTATGCCTGTGATCCTCCAATTCTAGCACATGACATACACACCATTTCGATCACTCACCTTCAAGTTTAGAATTATATTTGAAGCCACAGGCATGATTGACGTCGCTTGGTTCCAAGCAGATACTGTTCACCTGTAGACACAACACGCGTGTGTGCAATTGTTAGGGCTGGCACGTGTTGTAGTTCAATGGAGCCCATTTTTCAAAATCTCGATTATTGCCACTGACTGGAAATCAGGCATGCAGGTAGGGCCTGACTTGTAGGCAGCAAGCATGCAGGGCCTGGCAGGCAGGAAAGCACGCAGGAAGGAAGTCATGCACGACAGCACACATTCAGGCAGGCAATAGCCTTTTCCCCTTAAGGGCGATGGTAATGCTATTGTAGATTATAAGTACACGTAGTATGTATGATTACTGTATTCTGCGGCTGTAGTAGTAGAAACATCCTACAGATGCAACAAGTCCTGTTACATTTTTGCCCTCTGTGTCTTGTCCTCAGCCGTAACTCTTAGCTTCCTCGGGTCCATTCTTGACTTGAGTGTACAGTGTCCTGCTTTCTTGGGGTAACCTCGCAGCACGCTTAGAGATTTATGCAATGACGTCCTCGCCTGACTTTGTATCGGCTGGCTTCGAGTAGGGAGAATTCCAGGGCTCTCTGTGCTGGTGTCTCTTCTGGCATCCTTAGCACATGGCCAAACATGGACCATCTTTACTGGGCAACTTTTACAGACAGGGGCGACGTATTACACAGCTCGCATAGTGCATCGTTGGAAATTATGCTGTCTGGCTATCGGTGCGTATAATTAAACCAGTCTGTACGACGCCGCTTACAGTTCAGCTAACACTATTCCCAAGGGGTCGGCGGCTAGCGGTACAAAGATAAATACATAGGTCGACGTTATAATTGTAATAGTATACCCATAGCCATTGGTACCCTGCATTATACACATTGAGCCAATATTGGATCAAGTTATATCCTAAATATACGTCCAACCATTTGAACCCTGAATTCCCCGAATCTCAATTTCAATGTAAATATACAGGCTAACTGCTACACGTATTGAAACTAATTTGACATGATTTTTAGCGCTTCGCTATGTCGAAGGCGCGTGGCGATGCCCATTTTGGTGGAAATCTCAGCGTTGAGATGACTATTGACCCGAGCATGTGTTAAGCCCATACATTATCTCTGCGCAACCGCTCCCATGTTTAAATCCAATCTGACGGGATCCGAAGACGTCATAGACCTTATCCGGGATGCGCCATAGGTAAACGTTAGACACCATTCTACGTATGCTGGTGAGGAACTCAATGAACCGCAACGTGGCTGTGTCGGTTGGCTTCTTGGGCTTGGTTTGGGCTAATAGGTACATTGGCGGACAGCATCGATGGTGCATACGCGCTAACATCACTAGGTGCGTGCTCGGTGTCGAGATAATGCCACTTACATATTTGAATACATTTCACGTCCATTGCCAGGTCTTTGAGTGGCTTTTCAACTTCTGTTGTTATAATTGGTGTTAGTAATGACCTGTTTTCACTTGAAAACAGATGCAATGGCTCACCATCGCGATCTGTAAACTGCTCCTTTAACTATTCCTAAAGTGTGCCAGCTTTGCGGTGGTAAGTTCCGATACAATGCCGAGTTGTATACATTTGGTGGTGGCGAGTACTCCGCCACTCTCCGGGTTCCGCCTGCCCGACACATTTTGTGGCAGTTGTATGTAGCAGGGATTTTATCTGACAAGCTGTCTGCAAGTTGAATAGCAAGATCTTTTGCGCGTTCACTGATGTGTCCCAGAGTGCTATCGCGTTCTTTGTAAAGTGATGTGCGGCAATGGCCCGGAGTTGGCCAGTGCCAACACAGTAACATGCATTATAAGGACAGCGTTTGGATCATCCGTATCTACAGATACAGACCTGTCTTGGAGATGACTCGTACTATCATTCTGCGTACAATATACGCCTAGTATAAATCATATTCCGCTGGTCAGTTATTAAATTGAAATTTTAGATGCTTGGATTCCAACTCCAGAACTGCAATTGGTCCAATGCTGGGGCTCACTGTGTCTGTCACATCCCATAATGTATTGTTGTTAGACAATCTCCTCTATAGCATCCTCTATCGCAACTGAAAGTACAAATGTAAACGAAATCCTAGTTATTGAAGATTGTATATTTTACATGCAACATTTTACATTGTTTTGCTAGATGTGTTTCGCCTCCAATTTCTTTCCTTCAGCATGATAAGATCTCCGCCATTCATATGTGAATGCCATCATGAACATAGCTAGAAATTAGCCACTGCTCTCTCGAACCATGGACCTTTTCGTATATGGTATCAGCAACTGATAACTGTTTTATAACAATATCTGATCCGGTTTGACTGCGTCTTTGTACTAGAAGTAGCTACAAACCAGCCATTCTAGTCATGGCCGTGTTAAGCGTCTAGGGGGGGGGGCTGGGCAGTCAGAGATCCGGGGGAATTTTGAGATTTGGATACTCTCAGATGACGTCTCCTGTGTTTATGAAGGTAAATATAGACCTTTGCTTGGCCGGGAAATTATTCTACTTTTGCTTATTTTCTATCAAAAATTGTACATGAACTCTTAGGATTTTTAGGGACCAGGGTTATGTGCTGTCGCCATTCCAAATGTCATGGAAAGGATTGGACCATTTTATAACAACTCTGTCAATTGTCATTACGCACATTCTTTTTACAAATAAATACATCATCAATGTATTCAAACAATAGTTTTCTTTATAGTAAGGACCATCGTGTCGCTAACTGTAACTGTTGGTTGAGCCGACACTCTGATACACTATAATTTGGTTGGGCGTTTACACCTCAAATTTGTTCAAGAAGATATTTTCATAGTATATTCATTTGAAGGCCAAGAGAAGAATACTTTTGAAAATTTACCACTGGAATGGCTGGATCGTTTATCGACCCGATCATTGCAGTCCTAAATCTTCAAAAATAGGCTTTTCTTGGTCGGCAAATGGACAATTCCCAAACCACTGCAGAAGCCATGTTGACGGATTGATACCGTTGACAAAATAAAGCACTCAGTTGCAGATATGGCAGGCAGCCGACCCCCCCCCCCACCCCCTCTTGATACATGGGGCACTGGGCACTTGCTCCTTCCGCCCATAGGTTAATATGGCCCTGATTCTGGTGGTATGTTTGGAAAAAAGTATTATCTTTGCATATAAGAATTTCATTACCAGACTGCAGTTAAAGTAATAACTATTACGATGTAAATATTACGATTAGAACATCCTGTTGACTGTAATGCTGTTCAATGCAGTACAATACAGGGATAGACGGGCTATGTTGTCATAATGAAATAATTCACATGTTAGCCGACGTCACAATCAAATTAATGTATGCCCGTCAGGATGGTGGCAACACCCCGCCATGAAGGTGTATACATCTTTGATTATTTTACAATCTAATACACATTCTGTGTAATATATTAAATGAATTACATTTAACTGGGTAACTGTTGGTGCCACCGGAAGAAACAGACTCAGCCAAATTAGTTACAAAATATTCAACAGCTAACCAGTAAATTTACTTTGAAAATTAGATTCTTGGAATGCAGGTGTATGCTTCAAATCGATTCTAACACGCGGATAAAGTGTGCGAAGCTTAGCTAGAGGAGTCCAACATGCGGATAAAGTGCGCAAAGCGTAGTTAGAAAGTGTTCAACACGCCAATAAAGTGTGTGAAACTTAGCTAGAAAGAGTCAACACGCATGCAGTTTAGCTAGAGAGAGTCCAACACGCGGATTAAGTGCGTGAAGCTTAGCTAAAGAGAGTCCAACACGCGGATAAAGTGGGCAAAGCTTGGTTAGAAAGAGTCCAACACGCTGATAAAGGGCGTGCGAAGCTTTGCTAGAAAGAGCCAACACGAGGATAAAGTGTGTGAAGCTTAGCTAGAGAGAGTCAACACGTGGATAAAGTGTGTGAAGCTTAGCTAGAAAGAGTCCAACGCGTGGATAAAGTGCGTGAAGCTTAGCTAGAGAGAGAGTCCAACACACGGATAAAGTGTGTGCGAAGCTTAGCTAGAAAGCGTCAACACGTGGATAAAGTGCACAAAGCTTAGCTAGCAAGAGTCCACCATGCGGATAAAGTGTGTGCGAAGCTTAGTTAGAAAGAGTCAACACACAGATAAAGTGTGTGCGAAGCTTAGCTAGAAAGTGTGCGCGAAGCTTAGTTAGAGAGAGTCAACACGCGGATAAAGCTAGAAAGAGGCCTGGCATATAGAGATAATTCCCCCAATTCACCTTTTCAGAGTATTCATCTATCATCTGATGTCATATGACATCATAAACAGCTATGTGACATGAAGGATGACGTCATAATCATTACATCATAAATAATTGTATTTGCCCCATCTTTAACTCTTAATAGTCTTAATTGTATGTTTCTACTATTTAATAAACATGCCGTTGAATATGTTGAAACTAATTTGACTGGACGCTGTTGTTGCTATAGGCAGCAACAACGCCCAGTCAAATGAGTTCGAAAATAGTCAATAGCTTACCTGTATATTTTCTGGAAATTGAGAGTCAGGGAGTTCAGGGATCGATCGATCCCAAGAAGAGCGAGGTGTAGGTGGAGCTTACCTAGAGATGAGCTGGAACAATGACGTACAGCCGCCCAGGGGTTCGAAATAATGACGTACAGCTGCCCATGCATTTTTTTAGAATCTATTTTCTGGACATTATTGTCTGTGAGAACAATGTCATCCAGCCGATAGAAAAAGCAATGGCGCCCAGCGTTTAGAATAAAAGTATGCACATTTATCAAAAGGAATGTTATTGCTGAATGTTTTGAAAATTTTAATACCTAAAAGTTTGGTATTTTACATTTTAAATTAGTGGCGCACGCACCCCTCCATGGTTATCTACTGTGGTATGTTAGGTAAAAATAATAGCTGGTCACACGTCTAAGGACTCCTAATATTCGTCAAGCATATGATGTCCTTTCACTCTGTTTGGAAAAAAATTATTTTGTCACATATAGTAAAAGTTTAATTTAACCATTCATCAGTCGCGCATTAGCCGAGAGATCGGTCCTTAATCGAGCTACACACATGACACGTGTTAAGAATAATGAAAGAACGTGAAAAGATTTGTACCTCCCATCTCGTTCTAAACATTTTGTTAGAAATATTCAAAATTACTATTAAATTATTGTCTGGTTCACTCACGAGGAGACAGTGCTTTTCGCTTTGTAGTTATGAATGTGGACTTCTCTGGACTGCTTTTGTACAATTTCGAATGGAATAAATAATTTATACCTTTACATATTTTGTTCGCATTATCGTTTGCATTATTGAGCACAATTCGTTTCCCAGTTCTTAACCGCGTGGACATATGTACTAGTTCCCGCATCAATTACTCGAATATCTTGTTTCGGATTTTGTGCTAGAGATTTTGCATATTTATGAGGGGGTGGAATTATGCCTCAATATATGTATAAATAATTTCCCTTCATGCACCGTATAGCTCATGTTAACATTAAACATGGATGCTTCAAACACTTTAAGGTCAGCTGAGCTGATGTTAGACTATGGCTATGATCTCACTGCAACCATGAGAACTAATAATGACGTTGGTATATTAAGGTATGAAACCATGCATGACCATGACGAAATCCGTGTCATTATTCGCTTCACCGTGGAATACATGGTAGAATACTACGTGCCTGTATCGTCGGAATCTGGTTCTGAACCATCTTCCACGGCGTAAGGACATCCCACATTCCATCTCGTATGCCCACACCAACGCACCTCACGCACCAACACACACACTCGCACAAACTGTGCATTCCATCACGCACGTAGCCCCATCTCCTCTAAGCATACCCATGTATGTATTCCCTGTTCACTACGCGTTTATGCCATGTATGCATGCATGCGTGCCTCTTTTATGCACCTGTATAAATGCGTGCATATGTTGTGTATGTACGAAATATAATTTTGTTTTTTGGTGACCCCTTAAAAAAGAGGCCTATATTATATTTTGCAATATGCTTTTTGAAAATGTTCAATCTCTATTTTGCAATCAACATTTTCTGGCATCCATGTACCACATGCACATGCAGCATTTGTAATGAAGTTGATTCTTCGTATGCAGCCATTTGCTGTAACTATGTTCATCCGGTTCCGCTAGATATTCTCTTCAGCAGTTCTGGATTCCACGCATTACCTTATTAAATGGCTGACGAACTGGTACTTCATTATGTCTGTTCCACTCCACACATCCACACTTAATCAGTATAGAGCCGATTGTTCACCAGCTATCGCATAAAAAGATTTGTTTTCCATTTTCACTTCGCAAATTCAAAAAGATATATGCCTTACTAGTAGTACGCACTTCACTTTTATAGCTAACATAACTATGCTGTCAGTAAAACTAACTTTCCAATCTGAACACGCCCTTATTTCGGTCACATGTTTTTTCCCACCACTTAAAATTAACATCATTGGATTTCAAAACATAACTATGTGGACAATTGCCTGTACCAAATTCTTCGCATGATAAATGTTTGATTGGCATTTTTTTTTACAGAAACTGGAATTGATACGAGCAACACTTAATACGCGGGATTCAATTACAGATGAGAACACGTCATTCAGATATTAAAACCCAGCATTTTGTCATAGTCACGATGCAAATATGATTAATTAGTGTATTTTTTTTTTAGTCTGACATTGATTGTTAGCCATTATCGGCATGTACTGGCGTTGGTGTTCCTCCATCGGTTCGTATCAAAATAGTGATAATTGGGGATGGTGGCTGAGAGGTGATAGAGGAAGTGGGTAAGGGAACACGAAGAAATAATAACATATTTTTACAAAATAAATGTATTTATTAACTCGTCTCATACATTTTTATGATATTTATTCGTTATAATTATATTCTTAAAGAAAACATAGTAGATAAATAATTATACATTAAGCATGGACTTTTTTCTCTGTTTATTCATAATCCTGCGTGTCAAACATTTCACTATAGAGGCATTTTTCTCTCTGTTTCTTAGAGCCCATAATATGTGTTTCATTTGCACACCTCTCGAATGATGATATAAGATACATACACAATAATATCTGCAAGTGGTCATCATGGTTGGTTGAACACGTTCATTGTTGAAATAATAAACATGCACATGTCATCCATTTTGTTCATTTGATATCATTCTTCTGTCAGAAGGGCATCTTCCATAAGGATCAAAGTATTCAGCATATCCTTTTCTAGTGTAATAAACCGCCACCCAATGTTGTCCTGATTTATTACTGGGATGTGTGTTTATTACTAATGAAGACGGGCAATTTTTAATATGCATGGGCACATTGTCAATTGGAAAAGCATTGAGAAAGCGTTCATGCATTGTATTGTCTCCGAAGAATAGATCCTCTATTTCAAATGTATTCAACATATTTTTTCATAATCTTTTAATACATTAAACTCTGATTCAATTTTTACCATATTATCAAATTCACATAGCAAATTATGTTGGTTGTAGTGGTATGAGCCTGAACAAAATGAAAGACCATTCTTAATAATGAACCAGTGCATATAGTGTAGCGATGCTCTGAATCAGCTAGATCTGGTGTAAAATCACATGCAAACAACATGGCTCCATGTCTAAACTGTGACTTATTTATCAGGTAGCCTTGATATGTGAATAATGCCCAGTACCACTGAATAGTGAGAAATAAGCATCTGAGTTAGCTGACAATATTTTCAAGTTAGGTTGCACTCCTTCTGCAGCCATAATGGCGAACACATCTTTTCTCCGCTGTAGGCATACTCTCAAATCAACGGAACCGAGCAGGAATCGGCCCTGCAGAAACATATCACTATGTATGCGTCGTAGAACCACCCTCATGATTCGAATGAAATGATTCTTTAAACTCTATAGGTCCCTTATGTATTTTTCCTCCTACGAGTCTGATTAAATTTGCTACTTCTCCACCTAATCGTATAGCTTAATTATCTTTAACTGTGAGAGATACGAGATTCGAGCGATGCAAGTAAAAATTTAAAAAAACAATTTTGTGTCTAAATCTCCCCTTGCTCGCCGTTTGTCCATTTAGATAGCCTACCATATTTGTTCACTGCATAGTACCCTTTTGGCACACTGATAAATGGAGTTTCTAATTGTACATAATGATATTCTCTTCTACGTGTACGTTTTTTACTCTCATTTTCTGTTTCATCATTTTGCATATGTTTTCTCTGATCATCCACTCGATCATTTTATGCATGTTTTCCCCAATTGGCAGACCATTGATTACCATAACCATCGTTTAAAACTAGTGGAAACGGTATCGTCTTTGCCCTTTCTATTTCCACTGCACTAACGCCATCTTTGCCAATTTCTTCTGGCACATCGCTACCTTTCTTCTTCTTCTTCTTCTTCTTCTTCTTGTTGTTCTTCTTTTTCTTGTTCTTAGTAAATACAAATATTTGAACAAAATTTTCCTCTGTAATAGTAAGCCAACTCCTTGGATATAATACACTCGAGAATCCCACTTCTCATTCACCATCTAATGTTAATGGAGTTTGCAGATGAGTTCTAAACTCTGATATCTTATTGTCTGGAAAGAACTGGGTACTACTATTGTTCGGAAAGGTTATGTAAACCTGATCCTCGTTCATTCTGAGTTGAATGACATATGCCCATCTTTATGCGTGGACTAGGCAATATCTATACATAATGATCGCGACATAAATTATTATAACTAGACCTAGGTATAATATTATTTCTTCTTTCGGTACTCGCGAACCGATCATTCACCATGTGCTCTGATCTGACATTATCTCTATATATTCATCCATTGTTAATGATGTATAGTACTGAGGTCATCAACCCACGTGGTAAACTTAGCTGGGTAACCTAGCCACTTTACCAGATACTCGTGTTGTCCCTTCTTATTTTTTCCACTTTTAAGTATTTTTTCCACTGCATACTCTTTATCTTTTTCTTCTATCAATTGCTCTATCTCATCACGATAAATAGTACCAATAATCGGATGACTTCCATAGTCTTATAATTTTTATAAGTATGGATATTTGTCTGTAAGCACTTCGCACACCTTAAACGATTTGCGACTCCTTTGCCCACGATATGCGTTTTCAAATGACATTTTAGCTTGAGATATTCTAACATGGTCGCCTTGAGTAGGGCTGTTTTTAGATTTGGCGCATTTCTTCATCTTCTTACCAGATACATTTTTCCATGTGATTAACTCACTACTACTGTCGACTTCAGAAGGAGCCATGTTCGTACTGGTATGTGTGGTGTTGTTGTACGTGTGGACTAAACTAGGTAATACATCGATATATTTTCATGTATTCTTATGCGTCATGTATCTGTATATTCGCCCCTTCAGTGTGCGTTGAAAACGCTCCACCATTGCCGCTTTCATTTCATTTTAAGAAGTGTAGACATGCATTCCATTATCTTTTGAATACTTCTTCACTACATGGTTTACGAACTCGCCCCCCCCCATGTCCATTTGAATAGCGTGTGGACAGCACTCAGTATGCTCCAGTATTGTTTCTAACACTTTCTTGACAGCAGAAGCCGTTTTACTCAAAAGACTTTCCACCCATGCGTATTTTGAAAGTGCAACAACTATGCATAGCGAATATAACACTTTGTTGTTCTCTTTTACCAGCATTTCCATCGAGCATAGAGCTGCCTGCCATAGTTAATCGACAGCTGAAACTCTTATTTTTCGCCTGTCAAACTTAGTTCTCTGTGGTCAGTGTAACGTATATACCTCTTTGTGTTTTAGCCATTTGTCGATATAGTCACGTGGTATTTTATCCTTGAATGCATTTTATAGCTTTTCTTTCCCACCAAATGATGCGAAATGTTTCGGGTCGTAATATACTTTTGCCAATTTAGCATATTCATTACTTGAATGCCCCTTTTTCTTCCTTCTGCCTAATAAAGAACTCTTTCTACGTATTCTTTTACTCATGGGCATAGGCGTGATCTCACTGGCGCTATCAGCCTTTTCTATGACATTATATATCTGTCTCATAGTGTTCTCTTGGCCTACAAATCTACATGGTATATTTAGCTCACGCAGCCGATTAAGAAACTTTCCCTCTGCTTGATCATGCATACCAGCCATAAGAGGTGTTCGCCCATGTGCTACTACGTTTGTAAGCAGGTCAAGTACATTACTTTTTGGGAAAAACGTATCCTCTATTGTCACTTCGCCCAGCTCATTAACGTTAAAACGTTCAGGAACCATACGTAAAATATCAATTACTCCACTGCCTTTTGTCTTGTATGTTTTCAGTATTACCCTCATAGTATGTTCAAGTTCCCCTGTAGGTGGGGCTTAGAATACACCTTCCATATCCTCTGCGTGTCGTAAGAGGCGACTAAAGGAGGTAAGGGTGAGGTAACCCTGACAGAAACCTCGAGTGCTGAAGTCGGAGATTCCAAGCCGCACAGCGCACTCTAATAAACCATGGATCCACGCACTTAACGCTTATGATCATGTCGATAGTCACTTACAGGACTGGCCGTATGATCAGCGAATGAAAAGAAGAGAAGAAGTATGTTCAAGTATTTGTGTGGGCAGTGCACTGTAGCTAGTTATGGGTTACAGAGGTGGTGGCTGTTATTGTTGACATTGTGTTTGCTGATAGTAGCGCCTATACTTACCCAATACTCGCGAATACGATTTCGCCATTTCATTCTCAGTCAGATCGTGTCTAGCTAATGTATTGGATATCTTGTTGTCAAAAGTAATAGCTTTACATATCGTTGGATCTGTCTGTAGAAATGATATGTTACTCTGTTCATTTAAATTACCTATCAATTCATGAGGAACTAGCGACATTTTACGTTTATGATCCATCTTTTCACGTGCACAGTTTACCAATTAATGGAGCTAGCCTACCGATCACCGCTGGTAATAAGGCTCCTAAAAATCCACCTGTTTGTAGTACTTTTCTTTTACATGCATATAGCAATCCGCGACTAGTCAGCATTCGCATTTTCCCTCTATATTTACTCAGCTGCTTGTATCATGATTTAGTGAGATGAACATCCCCACGTAATACATTTAGGCATGATTTACACAGTACATCCACCAATTCACTCGAACACTGTTTGATTACATCATTTCTGATCAAAGGCTTTACTTTAGCCAAATATTGTAGCATAGGTAAATGGTGTTCCATTTTGCGTGATGCCATTTTTCATAGCAGGCCCCCCCCCCCACCCACCCCACCTTTGGATGAACAGATGAACGTAGTCTGATATTGTCAGGTGTCGACTGTTTCAAATCTAGGAGTAGATATGAGTGAGGTTCGCGTGATTCGATCAAATACTTTCTATTGCCTGGGTACATCTGATTAGATAAAGAACGAATAGATGATACATCATGTGGATTCTTTAACAATGCCATGTAGTGACAGTTAACTGATAAGTCACGCTGATTGCATGACTTGTGAATCAGATTTTGCACGACAAATATGACGCTACAATTCTCATGGTGAGAGCGTTTTGTACATAGGTCAGACACATTCTCATCGCATCAAATCATCGAGTACCACCAATGTTCTGCAACTTCTGCCTAGTTCGACATTCACACCTTCTTTAAATTCAACTTCTTTCGCTAAATCATTATACCCATCTTGCCACACACCATAGCAGTACACAATCCTCTGTGGAGAGGGAGTAATGGTGGAGGGATCTCTTATTAGAGCCTTTATCATCTCAGTTTTACCACACTGCGTTGGTCCACATACAATCGTGGTAAATAGGTGACGTAATAACTTATTGCAGTCAAGTGATTTCGCCATTGCGTCAGCACAGGTATGTCCACGAACATTTAAGTGTATGATTGTGACGTCAGATAATCAAGATGTAACTTAGGAGAGATGCCATGAGCATTTAGGTGTATGATTGTGACGTCAGATACGCAAGACGTAAGTTAGGAGAAATTCTATGACCATTTAAGTGTATGAGTGTGACGTCAGATACTCAAGACGTATCTTACGAGAAATGTTATGAGCATTTAAGTGTATGCTTGTGACGTCATATACTCAAGACGTAACTTAGGAGAAATGCTATGAATAAAAACATATAATATATTTGGCTTCATAAATTCGCGTAAGAGTGAAATTGGAATGAAATATAGTGACGTATGAGTGAAGCGATTATGACATCATATATTTGCACGACGAAGAAGAACAAATCCATGACATCTTTAAATAGTTACAAAAATAAACACCACATTTTTACCATGAAATTGAACAAAACCGTATAACGGTTTTTTTAAGTATGCGCTATTCTTTGTCAGCATTACTCTATCAATCCTTCACCTGTCCCATTCTTCTCTAAAGAATGGAATAGCAATAGCACAAGCCGACAAGTGCCTCAGTAAAGTGAAAAGCAGGCATACCATCGTGTGCAGAGGAGGCGGGGAAGGGAATAGCGAGTTGCTAATGAAAGATACAGAGAGAGAGCAAGGTGCTAGTACTGAATAAGTGAAATCCAATTTTAAAACTTGTTATTAATACTGACATCAATAATACATATCGCTACAAAGATACGAATGTTACGAAATAAAAAAACCAAATACAACATATTTTTCCAAAGTTACGATTGACGAAATAATACAATTAATTAGGTGGTGTCTTTTTTTTTAATATATAAAATCAATTAAGTAGGTGGGACCGTTTTTATGATTTTATTTAGTTTTAAATAAAAAACAGACAAAATAAGTTTCCATCTTCTTAATTATGTTTTTGAATTGATACTATTATTGCAGGTATATAATGTGAAAGCAATGACTTAATACGCACATAGAGTAAATATTAATTATAGTTATAGTAATAACATCTGTTTTTTCATATATTACATCCACAATGTACCTATACCAGTCCGTTATACACATGCGGTACAGATCGGTACAATGCTCATATATATCGTAATGGCTGGCCAGTTGAGCATAATATTCAGCTTCGTCCATTTCTAATAATGCTGCCTCATTATACAGTTCAAAATTGTCAATTAGATTACGGTCTACATCAATACCTAAACAAGAATGTTCACATTGACTAGGATGATTTACTAGACAACCATAACAATCTCGCACAACCAACGAATGTATCTTTTCACACAGTATGAATGCCAATAATTTCTGGATAATTTTTTGCACATGATCTGTAGGACAATAATGGTGTGGTTGACACATCGTTTTACAATACAGACACAATTTTACGGTATCATCATTAGTGAGATTAAGTTCATCATCGCTTAAAAATCATAGAGGTAAATTATGTCCGTAGTAAGCGTGGTGTGATTAGACATCTCTGTGGAATCGCTAGTGGATGGAATGTCACTCATGTTCTCTCTTTATTTTTACATGCCGTAAAAGCACTGAAGTATCGTGCTAAACAGTGCGTCACCGCTCATGTCAGGAGGCCCGTAAAAGTTAGGTAATGCTGCCGGCAAATTACTCGTGTTCTGACTCAATAATTCTCACTTGTCGTCCTGGAGGTATAGACCACAACGTGTGGGACGTGGTTCTACGTCAGAGCAGAAAACATAGTGTATGTCAACACACAGAAATTCGTCAGAGATAGAAATCCGAACAGAATTATCCAATGAATATGTAAATAGTATGCCTTTTTTGCACGCACATTTTACCGTGTATTCAAGATCAGGTATCATTTGTAATAGCTGTTTAAACGCTACTATTCTGAGATATAAACTGCATTTAGTAGGATAACCGTCAGGATGAAACTGACATAGATCAATGCACCACTGTTCACCAAAACGTATTGTTCTGCCTTTCCTGAAACACCAAGATCACACCAAAATGCCGAGTGATTTAAATATTTAATGCAAGGATCAGATATCATTATGTAGAACGTATAATCATAGCATGAAACTGCAGCATTTATATATTATTAGTGACAATAACGTCCAGCCACACATGGCTTGAACACCACCTGATGAACAATACCATACACGCACAATGGCGTCCAGAGATTACCTCAATCAATGGCGTCCGGAGGAACATGTGTGTTACAATGACGTACATAGACACGTTTAATTTGAACGTATGGTGCACGTTTGTGTGATCAATAACTAACATATTCATGTGGCATGAACATTGCCATGACTTCTACTACTCAACGCACACTTTATGAGCAATAACGCAGACGACCAACTTCTAACTTTATATTTTTAAATATTTTGAAAATTAACTGTTTGCAAGTTCAGGGTGGATGCCATCAACTTTCAGTCAAATAAGACCTGAAATATGATGTGCATGATAACTAAGCATACGTAGGGTTATGAATGAGAAAGACATCGATTAATGTAACTTCGCAACAATAATAAACGTACTCAATGTACTATGTCCATCCCATATTCGGTTAATAAACCCTTGCTAATTTCAGACATGAGCATAATTCTTCCCGCATTAATTATGCCATCTCTTAAGGTGAACTGCATGCTCCTCATAAACAATACATGCATCTTATTCTTATCAGCGTTACACAGAATATGCTATCATATTGTGGGCAGCTAGTGTGGCTTCATCGTACATGGATAACCCTGACATTGTTTATGTACTGACTGATAAAGTGCAATGGTACTATTTATATTTATACCACACTAGTGTAACAATATGGTACTGATGATAAATCACCCAGTTTCAAAATTCGTTTTTTGAGGATGGGTCTGAAAAACTGCTATTGACTGAAAGAATTATAAAATAAAATGTGCGTGTGATCTTAGATGGGTAGCTTAGTAGTACGCTATTACTAGCCATAATTTCACCATCGTTTATAATTTGTTCAATGAATTTTTTCATTGTATCAAAATTAACTTGTTTTGATTGTTCACTACCCAGTGTTAAACCTTTAACCTTCGATCCCTGTTTAACAATCCATGGATCATCACAACGCTTCATTTCATAACTATAGTTTTTTGGACCAAGTGTGCAAACACTTGTTAATACTTAGTCAGAGGGGATTTCACTCGTCCAAGAACCTAGATACCCACTTCATTCTTGAATGGTCGGCTCACCTTCATGGGTACTAAATACCACTGAATCTGTATCATGATAGGCTATGTGGAGGCCGAGTAAGGACAAGACTTAATACAATTTTACTCGCCCATAAGCTGTTATGAAAGATGCAAAAATACAGTTGGTATTTATTGGTGACTGAACGTACTCTTCATTGACTGAATAGGTGGCCAATAGAAGACTATCGTTCATCAATGTAATGTCACCTACAGTTTTACTTTTATCATTCAGAAAGGAGAGAAGGCCTTTACGTGTTGATATCATGCTATTCTTTTTATGATCACGAAGAGAAAATCGTCCCCACAAAATATTCAAACAGGATTTAGCTTCATTGCACAAACCCATGTTATTCAATATGTTTGCAGGGTGAGGCTGTATTCCTTCATGTGTATAATAGTTAGCCACGCAATTCGCCTTTTAACTCTCACTACTAACACAATCAAGATAACCTGTTTAATTTTCAAAAAAAGGTTAATGTATTCTGAAAATAACCCATTGTTGCCATGCGGCTCATATTGCGATGACTCGTGATAATGCCATACTTCATACATTTTTAATGGCATAACCATTGCGCATAGCTAGCTGTAACTCTGGAGTAGTCCATGTTCCACATAAACTGCGCTGTTCTTCCATATTTTCGCATACAGAAGATTGTTCATTTTTTGCGCATTTGGCACATAGTACACACATAAGGCATGAATTTATTCTAGCAGGGAGCACAGGAAAGTATAAATCACGAGGTGGAAGGACTTTGCATTTAATAAGACCAAAGTAGTCATGCACCATCTTATCACTCAAGTCATTGCCTCTTAGTACTGTATATGGCCCTTCTGGAAAAAACCATTGTTTCATTACTAACGGATAGATGGAAACACACTCTAAATATTCGAGCATGGTACGCTCATCCGCTTCCATAAATAAATGAATTGCGGATGTGCATCCACCGAATAGTCCTTCACATGGGGATATTGGGTGGGCTAAGTCCAATTCGGTATTAAATTCATTTAGTGCAGAGGAATCAGCGACTTGTTTCTTAAAGTGGCATTCCCACATAATTTACACTGTATATCTGTGTGATTCAAATAAAGAAATGCGGCATTGAAGCGCAGAATAGGCTTCTTCATATGTCTGATCACCATATGGTGTATATGTTGTATCACGCTTATTAACGCAAGAATCAGACACATGGAGATGAAATTTGCATCCTAAAAACTCGAAAATTGTATTTTCAGATGCATCAATTCCATCTTCATAATGTTCGCATATTTTTTCTTCACACCCATTTAGCGCATGCGCAATTTGGCAACCCTCGCATTGACTGACCCATTCCATCCATTCTATGGCCAACACACTATAAGTACATTTTGCTCTTAGTGAGAAATCAGGTAAAGTTTGTATGCTCTCAGGCCAAAGCCATAAAGCGCGATAGGCCACATTACATGCATCCACTAGCATTATCCCTGTCACAAATGGATTTTGTCCATCTGTCGATTCAGAAAATAAAGTCTTAAATCTTGACATGGCTAAACGTAAGATGGTTACGTCATCATTACAATATTCAATGAGATTTTTTATCAACATCGTAGTGTTTGCGTCTCGATATCTGTTCATTGTACCAGTGATCAAATTCAATCAATTCATTCACATTTATACTTTGTGGACAAAATATCTCCCTCTCGGGAAAGGGCATTACCGTACTCCAATATTGAGGCATGTTGAGCTGATGGGGAACTGTCCACTTATGCACAGGAAGATTAAAAGCATCGTCCACGTTACGTAATGAAAGACAAAAAATCGTTAATGCAATCGATAAAACATATAGCGCCCATGTCAAATGAGAGAACTCAACGACCGCGCATGATAATATTTGTAGGTTTAAGATGCAGGTTAGTGGTTTTGCAAATACATTGAAGGAGTAAAAGAGAATCATATGCACGAGCATTGTACACGATCACCAAGTACTCAGAGAAAACATATTTTCTATTGATTCTTTTGCCGACATGCATATACTTAACACATGTCAGCCAGCTAATGAACTGATCCACTGCACCATCCATGAACTCGCATCTATCCATAAATCGTGCCTAAGTGACATATAGAGCAATCGTCTTCGAGCGGTTGCTCGAAGCACGCATCACAACATACGTTGGCTACCACGAGATTAATCTTGTGCTCTGCAAGAATATTAGTATTGCTACTGTCGATAAGCGATAAATATGTTTCTGTATCATAAATAATGTATTTTTGAAAATCTTCATAACTACACATGTCAGCATCCATATGCATAGTGAGTGCGTGGGATAATGACAAAATAGGTTCTACAATTACATTATGATAACACGTATGATTTTCAGTAATAACATACTTTTCCTTACACGCATGACATTTTGTCATACCGCATACATGTTCATCGTCATCTTAAGGAATGCAAATGAAACAGTGGAGACACGCCTTCACGATTTCGCATGTGCCATTAGAGGGGTGGTTCACCATACATTGTTAGTTATAAAACTTACGATGACAATCATTACACATTATCTTATATGAAGCACCTGTAGAAGTACAAGATCCTTTATCTGAATAAGGTGTCAGACAACTACGACACCAT